>BQNB010002756.1:46878-84188 GCA_026074375.1 Tanacetum coccineum
GAGATTAACGGTAAAATTTGCAAACTTGCACTATATAACTTTTACTTAACGAAAGGAGAACCTAATTCCTTACGGGGTGCCACAAGTTGGTATTCCTAGATCTCCAAGATCATCTATGCAAGATTTGTATGATAGGATGGGTAGGATGGAGATACGCCAAGAGGCGATAGAGCGGATGGAGTATAGGCAGTCATATCACTAGGACAGGTACCAGGGAGTGTTTGAGCACATGGCTGGGGTTTATAGTGTTCCACTGCAGGGAGCCTACAACCTACATGGGTATGCACAACCACAGTATGACTAGTATTATCAGCAGTACCCACCTCCGCTACCATAGTATCCATCGTAGTATCAGCAGCAGCAGCAGGATGATGATGAGTAGTGTTGAGATGACACACGTTGGTTATGTGACCGCATGTTCTGGGTCACTTGTGTTCCCAAAAAAATTCTCTAAAACAATTATTAATAATGTTATGGTGTGTAAAATGCCTCTGTTGGCATTAAAACAATATTATCGTACTTTCTATTAATAATTAATTAGGATTATTATTATTTGTGTGCGCAATATTTATATTTGTAACAGGAAAGAAAAAGAACAAAAAGAAGGACACAAGACGAAATGACGTGAACCAAAGATTCAGAATATCAATCACAATTGAAAAGTACTATTTCACTTTTCCATTTTATCTTTCTCTATAATATTTTCACATTGAGGACAATGCTCATATTAAGTATGGGATGGGGGAGATAAACTAGAAAGGTTAAAGTTAAAAAGTGTTAAAAGAAAATATTTTGAAAATAACATTTTATTGATCACGTATAAGCAATCTGACTCTGGATTAATAACATTACTTGCATATTTATACCACCCAAAAAAAAAGAAGTGAGAATTAGATTTTAAGAATTCAGGTATCCATCTTTGATACCTAAGATGATTTTTATCTTTAGCTTTTTTGAGTTAAGGAGTGAGCAATTGCAAATATCTCATCCATCGTTACGGCTGTGTATATGTAGTTTTGTCGCCTTTTCTGGAACATTGTTATCGATTTAAAAATTATATGGGTGTGCCGGTGATTTGTTAATTCTAGAACTTGTGCTTGAAATCTTTATGAGACCGCAGTAGGAACGCGTTCGCGTGTTATAAGCATTTTACTGACTAAGAGGTGATATTATAAATATAAGTAAACAATAATTTTGTTCAAAAAGATTTCTAATAAAATTATCTGAAAATTTATCCGTACGAATTGAATGTTGGTATTACTGTTTAAATGATGTGCAAAGGTTGCAAACTTCTAAGTTCATTTGAAGTAGTGTGCTTATTCTAAGTATGGGGGAAAGCAAGTTTCCCCAAGATAAAGTGAAAAAAAAAGAAAAAAAAGAGAATGATAAGAAGAAATAATTGGATACATTACGGATAAGATGAATTATGATTTTATTACAAACCTTTTTCAACAAATAATAAATAATATCACTAAATAAATTACCTCTTTTGATGTTTATGTTTGGTGCTTACGCCATGTCGGTGAAGTTTAGTTTCCTGTACAAGCCTATGGTAATTTGAACATTTCATGACTGTGCGTATGAGTGACTTCCGTTTACTATCCATTTTACTAAATTGAGCGAGTGTGAAAAAGAAACTTATCTATAAAAATTCATGAGTTGCTTTGTCGCGTTATCTATGCTTGTGATCATTAATTTGTTTTGTTAAAACGAAATACTTTCGCTTTGATTGCTTGAGGGCAAGCAATAAGCTAAGTATGGGGGGATTTGATAACGCTCTAAATATACATAAAATATCCCTCAAAAATACATGAAAAATATATGTTAACGCATGAAATATTGCAAAGTTTGATTGTTTGTTGTGTAATATTCATTTCAGGACCAAGAATAAAGAAAAGGACTAAACGTGCAAAGAAATCCTGTCAAATACACTAACGGTCATTATGAGAAGGATCTAGAAGAGAATCTAAGAGAGAGTTAATGAACGAGGCAGAAGTGCGGCGCACAATTCTTTTTATGCGGCGTACTTCACAACGAAGTAAATGCAATTTAATTATACATCAAGTGCGGCGTACAATTTCTCAAGTGCGGTGCACTTTACCTTTAGTTACTCAAAAATCATAATGATTGCCATTATTATGCAACCATTGGCTTGCCTTTTTCCTACAATTGATGCTCACTCAAAGGCTATAAAAGTAGGACGAATTCAGCTCTAAAATAATCATCTAAAAACCATTCTCTCATCATCATAAGAGAATAAGATAGTTAGGAAGAATTTGGGGAATTGTTCTTAGTTCATTGCAATTCCCAGGTATTAATCATCTAAGAAGGTGTAATTCAAGCTATTAAGGACTGTGACAGAGTTGTTTGTAGTTTGGAGTTGAATTTCCGAGTTGTTAGAATCGTTTTCCAAAGGAAAACTCTTAAGAATCAATATGATTTACTATTGGAATCGGAAGAAACATGTTTCTCTCCTTGAATGTTATGTTTTCTGAATCCAACATGCTTATTATGTGTTTTGCCTCCATGAATATGGAGTAGTTTGTTCATGTTTATTTAGGATTTATGAAGTAACATGGATTAATTTGGGATGACTAATGATATTTGGTTAAGTGATAAATATGAACTTGATATTTAGATATTTGGATTATTGATCATCATTTGATCATCATACTAGTCCGGATATAGGTCAAAAGACTTCGGCTATATGTTTGATTTCTAGTTGTTTGTCTATAACAACTAGGTATTAGCTTCGTGAGGATTAGCTAATAAAATGTTCATCATCCCAAATATATGAATGTTTAATGCTCAACCTCATGTCTAACGAACTTGGTTGAGAAAGTTCATATTTGTTATTTCCAAACGTGAACTAATTTTAAAGAATATTTCATAATTAAGATTAAAGGCCGAAAGGATTCTTGTTATGTTAAATAGATAATCTCTTGATTACTACCCGTTCATTCTTTTGATTATTCTAAATTTCATGAACTTATCATCATCCTGAGTTATTTTCTATTACTCTTGTCTCCCAAATAAACATTGTTTTATTATCTTGAATTTGTGTTATCAATTATCTTTAGATCGTGACAGTTTATAGATATACCCTTTCATAATATAATCGACCCTTTTCTAAGAATTACCAATCTCATGGAACGACCTGGTCTTACCCTAAACCTATACTATAAACGGGGGTTTATACTTTACCCGTGTGTTAGTTGGAATTTGGAAAAAACTAGAATTATAAATTTAAAGCTTTTATAACACATCTAGAGTCAAACCGAGTATCATTTTCAGGTGAAGTGAAAGATGAATAGGTTGGTGATATGTGATAGCAGGCTTAGAAGTATCTCGTATGGATTTTTCATGTGAAGCCTTGCTTGTTTAATTGTTTGGTTCTTAGTATTTGGAAGTTTTGGTTTAAGTTTGGATTTGGACCCCTGTGTGGGCAATTGGAATAGTAAAAGATTATGGATTTGGTTATGATTTGGGGCATCACTCGAGGTTTGTTTGAGGTTGAGGGTCTTCGTAACACTTGAAGTTTATGCATTGTAGTTTTTCTCTATATTGTATCTTGTGTTATGATTGATCATTATGTTCCATTCTTGAGTTTCCGCCATTGTCGGGGTGTGACAATAAAACTCTGTGTGGATGAGACGTTAAGTGTGTGCAGATATTTTAGGGTTAGAGGGTATTATATCCCTTATTTTTTGGTCATGGGCTGATAACTAAAAATAAATTATGTTGGGTAATAAGTATGATAGGTTGAGCTTAGATCATGGAAAATAGGCTGTGATTTTTGGTTTATCATGGGTTGGGCTAATTTATCTACTATAGTTACTTGAGATGATTTTTGTAATATTAAATGGCACATGGTTGTATTCGGGGTTTAAAATGACAAAGTGACATTTAGTGACAAGACCGTGATTTATCCATATATAGATTAACGTTAAACGTCAAACGGCTAGATTTGAAATTTAAATGTCAAGGTAATTACGGGGTTTTTGTACGATGTTATTTATTTGGGTTTGAAGTAGTATTCTACGGGAGCGTATACTTATTTTGTCTTTGATTCTTTCTACCTCCTCAACAAAGATGACTTGTTCGGGCATATACGGATTGTGATGAAGACCTGGATATCTACCTACTTTTGTGACTCTTTCTCTCTATACTCACAAAGTAGCTATCACTTTAAAGAGTTACATTGTAGTACTTAGTATTTCACGTAGTTGAGGATATCTCAAGAGGTTTAAGTACTTATTATGCTTCGTGTTTGGGGTATAGGGTACACCATTCTTTGTCATACGGATAGCACAAGATTAAGTCACAAATCTGGGGGATCTTGCTTCATTCTCGGGTTCATTAAATCTGGGTGTCTCCATCAATGGTCATTACTTTAATAAGCCTTTAAAGAATAGAAAGAAATGATTTGGATGGTGAATGATCAGTAAGGTGGATCAATAAAGATAGATACTGACGACATCAACTCACGGTGAAGAATGAATGGATAATATGATATATGGTGCTCCTAGAAGCTATGATAGCAGTTATGGGATGCACACACACACACACACACACACACACACACATACACACACACACACACACATATACACACACATATATATATATATATATAATATATATATATATATATATATATATATTAAGATTACCCAAAGATTGTCATCACCTGTAGGGGAGAAATGTTAACAACGGGTCTTAATAATATATTAAACCACTATGATCATCAAAGAGAGCTGATGATTGTGAGCTTTCCCAAATGATTAACCGTGAAGAAGTTAAAAGGTAAAGTCTACTCTACATTTTATTTCTTTCTATTACGTGTGAGAAGACTAAAGACACAAGGGTTCAGAAGACACTTCTTCAGCAAAGGGTTGTCGGTTTAGGAGGGAGCTTCTACTTCTTATCCACATTATATCTACTTCTCTACTTCTACATCTACTTTGCTACTTCTATCTTTACTTCTTCAAAAAACCAGAAAAGAACAAAAAGAATCTTCTTTCTACCTTTTTAAAGGGATTACTAGTTGGGAGGGAGTAATAACCCAACTACATCATTACATCATGTTCATCTACAAGTAAAGAATGTGAGCTGAGGAATTGATGAAGACACAGGGCTACAAAGACAACCTCAGGGACTTCTGGACTACAAAGACTATTGTAATTTGATTTGTTTTGCTTGTAGGAAACGTTGTAACCAATTCACGTGTGACACCATCTTGGATGGAGATTGTTAGCCTTGCTATTTTGTGAAGCTGGCATCTTACATGTGAATTGGATTAGTTATCTAGAATGCTTATAACATAAGAGCTTAAGTTGTCTTATTGTAATAGATAGGATGTGATAAGCCTATAAATACCCCTCATGACTCTCCATGAGGGGTGATGACATCAAATAACGTCTATTTTATAGCATCATTTATCCCATATATTTAACCCATTTTATATAATTATTGCAAAGAATTGTTACTTAATCATTTATATTTGAGAATTGCAGTAATTACAGAGTACTTGGTGAATATTAGCAAAAGGCGCGCATTTTGGAGCTTAAATGTAGATATTTTGAAGATTACTATTCTAAATACCAATGCGCTATATCCATCAAGAAAGATACGGCGTATCCGTGCCTGCACCCACCAAAGACCACAAAGGAAAGAAGATCAATACGCCTTATCCAGAAGAAGTCAATAGGCCGCATTGAAGATATAGTATGTGAATATTCTGGAAGATATCAAAAGTGGTCCCTACTCTAAGAAACCCCCAATACGTCGTATCTAATCCCTTAGATATGGGGTATCGAACCGACTTCCAGACCTTACAAATACAAAACTCAAAAATGAGTTTTAAGTGTGTTAAATCATATTCTCGATACCTAAACCACAAAAGTCGCTTTTTAGAGGAGAAAAAGAGCAGAAGAGGTCTTGCAATGCATTCCAATCCATAGAAGATGTGTAATTTCTTATACTTTTGTAATCTTTTAGTTTTTGGTATCATTCGTTAACTCGGTTAGTTTACCTTGGCTAAAACAATTCCTCTTGTGTTAATTATGATTTTGAAGGCTAATACCCTTCGGGGTATTAGCCATTATTATGAAGATCTGAATGTTTGGTATTGTTTATCTCGATTTCTTGATTTATCGTTGAATGCTTGTTTATGTTTATCAATTTATACTTGTTTATGTGCTTTTGTATGCGACCTATCATTCAACTGGATCTAGTGATACGGACCAAGTAATCTAGAGTCTGGGATAGCTCTCCATATAGTGATTTTTACATCTAGACCAATAGGATCACAAATATTGTCCTATTTTCCAAGACTTAGCAATAATCTTGTATAAACTCCCGATTAAAGTAATAGGTCTAAAATCTTTCACCATTTTAGCGTCATGCATTTTCGGAATTAAAGCAATAAAAGAAGAGTTACCACCTTTAGAGAACGTCCCATACTGGAAAAAAATAGTATATAGCCTCCTCCATATCTTTTTCCAATAAACTTCAATACCGACAATAAAATCCAAATGTGAACACATCTGGACCAGGGAGATTATCTGCCCCGTAGTCCCAAACCGCTCTCTTTATTTCTTCACGAGTAACATTGTTTTCCAATTAAAAGTGGTGTTTGTTTGGTTTGTCAAGGGATTTAGATATAGATATGAATTTGGATTAGGATTTAGATTTTGATTTGGATGTGATGTAAATTCTAAAAAAAAGTCGAAAAGAGAAAATAATATATATAATATTATACATTACTTTTAAAAAATTCTAAAATAAAAATAATTAAATTTATTAATATAAAATAAATCATAAATTAAAATAAAATGTTGAAATGAAACAAGGTCTCACAATTTGAAGAAAAAAGACAATAGATGGCAGCAAAATTTTTATAAACCCACCTATTTACGTTGGATTTGTTCATGCCAAGATTTTAGCATTCATTCCAAACCTTTGAACCCACATTTCTCTACCAAACATCATATTTTGCGTGTTAAAGTCAAAAACCCATGCCAAAACCACTAACCAAACGGATCCTTAGGCTAAATAGATGACCAAACGTCAACTCACACCATCCCACCTCATCGCCCACATTTAGTTTTCTCTCTCTTATCACTTCAACTCACTCACACTCACCATTCAACCGTAGTGGTCACTACTAACTCATCGTTCATACCTATTTTTTTTTAAATATTTTTATTCATAAACAAAAAAAAGTAAATATCAATGTAAACGTACAAAAATAATAAAAACATAAGACATACTAAATTAAAAACTTTTATTAATACATTAAAACAATACATAGATAACTAAAAACTTAAAAGTACGAAATTAAAAACGATACATAGATAAATAAAAACTTAAACGTACTAAATAAAAAATGTAAACTCATATGGCAAATTATACTTCGCCTTGATCTCCACCCTTAGTGCTTCCATATGATTCAGAGCATCCCAGTCAAGTGATCATATGGTTGCATATAGAATCTCATGTCTTCTTGACGTTGTATATATTCCTGAATTGCCAACTCTCGTTCACGACATTCCAGCTCACTACTTTTGATCTCTAAAAGGCTTTGCGTTCTTCTTTCTGCATTACGATGGCACGTTCGTTGTGCATTGCCAGCTCGGATACCATCAACCTAGCCAATGCTTCTTCATTCGTACTTGACGATCCCGATGATCTCGACCCTTTCTTCTTCATGTAACCTTTTGCTTTGTCCTTGCCACTTGGTCGTCGAATTTCCTGCACCTCATCTTCCTTGTCGTCACCAACATCAACATTCAGATTAATACTGGCTTCTCCAAACTCTGTGTTGAACGAACTAGACCCATAATGTCTTGTATCTCTTGCCGCTACCTTCCCCAGACTTTGCTAAGAATTTAGGAACTTCACTTTGCATCCATTTCGGACTAGCTTTTAAAACCTCCCAACAATGACGAAGTTTAAACGGCACTCTTGTTTCAGCTTCATAGTCAAGAAGTGCCCTATTATAGTAATCTTAGTCTCCGGCTCCACTGCTCCCTACACCCTAAAAATAAAGAATGACGTTACGTACCCTCACAAACTGAACCACGTTTGGGCGCACCGTCTTCCATTTCACGTTCACCATATCGTACGTCCGAAGACCGTACAACTTTTTTTTGCTTTCCATGTACTGCAAAACCCCAGTCCAAAATCCAACATCCTTCCTCGTGTTACCGATTCTCATCCTTCCTCGTGTTACCGATTCTGATGTTTTCGGATACGTAAACCCAACCTGTACACAACGCAATTTCTTCCTCATTTGTTCATGCAGTCTGTCGGGGTGCATCCTCGTTTTGAACCATCTGCTTATGGCTCCTCCTAGTCAGGCTTCGACTTCAGTGGTGGGGTCGTGACTTCAACGGGAGAGTCCTCACGAGCGGTTTCTTGAAAAGAACCGGTGTGTTGAAAAGAGTCCAAAAATTCAGGTGAGTACACATCTTCGATTGGAAATGCATGAATGGGAGACATGGGTTGTTTTGTATGTGGTTGCGATGACAAAATTCCCATTTGGACGTAGTTGGGGTGGCTAAATGGGAATGCGTTTGGTTGTGACGAGAATTCGTGAAACGCGTTTCTTTGTGAGTATTGGCTAAAAGCGTATGGTTCCGGTGCCGGATGGTTAGTTTGGGTAAGGTTGGTTATAATAGTATGATTGTGGCCGTAATAAGTTCATTTGTTGGTTCGGTGATGGGTTTCCGAGTATAAACGTGCCATCGGGTGTCGGCAGAGTGCTTCGAGTGGCTTTCCGTTGTCGTTTGGTGGTTCGGGGATGTTTTGTTGAGAATTTTTTGTAACTAAAAATGAGAAGTAAAATTTTAGAGAGTATGTATATAAAATGGGAAAGTTGTGTTTAAAAAATGGTGAAGTAGTGGGTATCTATAAATAAAAAAGGGGGTAGTGTACATTTTTTTGTTTTTTATAAACTTGAAACGGCTGAAAAAATAAGGGTGCCCATAAATTTTCAAACTCACCGATGGTGAGTGACTCACCATTCGCCTAATATATCACGCGTGAGTTTTTGAGGGTGGAGTGAAAACTCGCCCGTGAGTTTCAAACTGTCACACCCCCAGATGGGGCCTGGACGGATCACGTGTCCGGAGGCGTGACTTGATTGATCATCTCAAGTACAAAGCATAAAGAACGACCTCTAAGGGTACGTTTTGAAAATAAACACCGTTGCATAGATTGAATAAATATACTAAGTTTTACATCATACAATTTAAATGATTTAAAGTTAAAATGCGGAAGCTTAAATAAGTTCAACAACGGTATTTAAAACATAGATAAATCTTTGGTAAACCGGTACAGGCATATAGACTCCACATAAGTCAATCAACAGCATCCATGCTAAGCACCTGAGAAAAACATGCTTAAAACGGTCAACATAAAGTTGAGTGAATTCATAGGTTTAGTTCAAACGTTATTATAGTGGACCACAAGATATCAACACGTATGCGACAGTTATAACAGATACAACTTCACATAAAAAGGTATTTACGTTTTGCACTAAATCTCTATGACACCGAATCTAAATGTACGTTTATAGCAGTACATTGCTAGGTTGTGAAACATAGCCCCCGAGGTATCCTGACCAGACTAACCTTCTTAAGGTTTCGACAATGGTATAATATCCGTTTATCAGGGCACCCCGTGGGTAGTGAGCGCTCTCATCTCCGATAGGGATAATTAATCCCAATAGATCTATTATAACACTCGCAGCTCCCCTCGACCGTCCACCAGTCAAGAGATTGACGGTTCATGATAAGATGGGCAGTAGTGGACTACAACGCTCCTTAGCAACACGTAAACAGGGAAAATCTCAAACGCAATGTACTTGTGTCCAGTTTAAAGCAGCAATGTTTCTCACCCCGATTTTATAAAAACATTTATACAAAACGAGTAAAAAAGTGGGGCTATTAACACACCTTGATGATAAGGTAAAAGAGTATACGACAAAAGTATGGTCACTTGAATGAACGCGGTACAAACGGGTAATGCCCTAAAAGAATATGGGTTTCGATTTAGACTCGGATGGTTTATCGTAACTATATTGATGCATGCACGTTCATTAGTCATTTTTTAGCAACATTAGTTATATATTTAAAAACGTTTAAGTGATCAGCGTTTTACTAAATGAACTATATAAAATTATATACTTTATAATAATTATATTTGTTATTGGTTAATACATAAGAACTTGTTAATTTATCATTTTAATATATCCAAATAGTTAGTAATTTTATATCGAATATTTTATCGTTTATGTTTTTCCACATAGTTTCTAAGTATAAGGATTTTACAAAATTCGGCATACCCGTTCGTGTTTACACGTTTCCAAAGTCTAGACTTTAATAAATACCACTTTCAAACCACTTTCCATATGTTACACATTTACTCCTTCATCAAATCCATTATTAATTGTAACGTTCGACAAGAACGTCTAAAAATAATAAAACGTAAAACATCTAAATCGTACACTATTAAATAAGTCACTCACGAACTTATCCAATAAACTACACCGTAGCTTTTATGCTTTGGTGTTTTGCATATATGTTGGGCTTTGGCCCGTTACGTCCGAAAATGTAGTTTTACTTATCCATTTAAATCCGATAAAAGCAAAATTTAAGTAATAAATTAAACGGTGACCTCAAATAAGCTATCAATAAGCTCACAATAAGTCAAGTATAAATACGTCCAAACATATGACTCAAGAATGACTCAGGTGTTGGGTCTTGTAATGTGGGACGTGGCTTTTAGGCCTCATAAACTATATACGAGCTTATTTATTGAGCCGAATAAGTTTAATCATTCTTAACCGTATTCACAAAAAGATAGAAAAATAAGCTAACAAAAATATATTTAAAACAAAATAACTAAACAATTAATCTTTCTTTGTTTTCATGTTTGGCCGAAGCATAATAAAGCCCTAAATGTTCAAATAATTTAAATAAGCTTTCCCACAATTGTTAAACATAAGGTCAACAAAATGACTATAGCATATCATTTTTATTACACAAAATAACCACGACACAAGAACTAAGATTTCTTATTTTATTTATGTATGTTCGAAATTTATGAATACCCTCTAGGGTTTTATGTAGTTTTTTTTAAACCTTTTGTTGTTTACAAAATAGAATTGTAACAAACTATATGTATGCCATCATGAGAAGTATAAAAGTACACGTTATTTAAGAATTTGAAGACTTACAAAAACTAAAGATTAAGTGATGAACATAAAGATTTATAACAACCCAAATGTTGTTTAACAAAGGACCCATGATACAAATTAACAAACCTTCAATAATCTTCGAGTGTTTTTGGTTAAGAGATGAAAAATATATGGATTTGTATATATGTGGGTTTTTCGTGGGCTTGGATGAACAAAAGAGAGAAAGAGACACAAATGTAAAGTGTGTGTGTATGAAATAATAAATGAGAAGTAACCAAGTTATATAAATCACCAAGTTTACTTCACACACTCATGTGTGTGTGTGTGTACCGAAAATGAGACAAAAATGAGGAGGGGGGACCAAAATGATCCACCAATCATGTATTTACTATCACATGGTCAGTGCCTCATGTAAGGCATGCGGATTTATCAAGAGATCGAGGTCTACTCATAAAATAAAGAAGAATATTATGAGTTCTTATCATATTATAGTACAAGATATAAGACACAAGTTTGGGTTGTTCTACTTCAGCATCAAGTTCGTTATACTTAGTTTTCTTCATCAGTAATCATTACATAGAGCCTACATTCAAGAAATGGTTAACATATGGGTTTCAGGGGAAGCTTATTGTTAAAATGTTTAACCATTTATATGCTACATGAGGTGAAGGTTTTTACTACTGTAAGTCATTATTACTACTATTAGTTTAAGTTTCCACTTCTCAAGTTCATTTATCTTAAGGTGCGTCATGGAGGGTAATTTGAGTTGTTTGAAGGCTGGATTAGAAGTGTGATAGTGGTTTGTGGTTGTCGAAATCAAAGTTGCATCTACTTAGAGTCCCCTATTTGATTATGACAAAAAGGGGAAGAAAATTTACAAAGAAGATGTGCAACTTATAGATCCTTGGTGGAATTGCATAGATCCTAATTCTTTCATATATATATTAGCTTAAGAGGAAGAAGCTCGTGCTTATTTTGGTTTTGTCATTATCAACTAGGGCAAGATTATTAGGAATTATATTTGAGTTGATAAGACAAAACATATGTAAGATGAAGGACTTAAAAGACAAAGGAGGAATTCTTCAAAATATGGAAGATTATAGAAGATTTCCTAGAAGATAATTGTAAAATATAGGAAGATTTAGTTGTTTCCTAAAACTTATCATTTGTAAACCTAATATCTCTAGTATATAAAGAGATGTAGGTCATGTTATTTTTTATGTGTCAAAGATGTAAACACCAAAAATGTGTATGTGTGTATGTGTGTGTGTGTGTTCTAGGCATCAAGTTCTCTAAGGAGACGCCTAAGTTTGGTTGGTTTAGCCTCAAAGATCTTTGATTTCTTTGTTATACTTTAGATAACACGTTCTAGAATTGATCATCTAGAATTGAGGCTTGTAGTATATAAGGATTAATGTTTTCTTAACTTAGTACCGACAGTTATACTTAGTACCGACAGTTTTATAACTTATGAACATTGATATTATCCTAGATAAAGGTCTAAACAACCTGAGCTTCAACGATCTTTAGGTTTTCACAGGATAATTTATTTTAACTCCAAGGGCTTAAAATGTCATAAGTTAGAAACTTGAAGGCTAAAATTTAATTTGGAAATAAGTGTCTTAGGGTATAGAAACTAAAAGGGCTAAATTTGACTATACCTAATAGTTGTTTACAACTTAGGAAAAAAAACTAAAAAGGATTTACGAAGTTTTCTAATTCCTATGGTCTATTTCTGCCAAAACCCGAAAATTTCACCCTAAAACCTCATGAGTTTCGGTTTACACTCATTCCACAAAACACAAAACCAAACTTTCTCTCTTCATATTTCGCAAAATTAAGAACAAAATTAAAACACGTTTTTTGTTCAAAGGAAAACATATAACTTGTTATAATCATCCTTTCAACTCAAATGTAAAAGAAGTATGCTCATTTTACCATCTAGTTGTACCTCAAAATTATTTTAAATCGATTTAGGGTTCTTAAAATTTTAAAATGAGATTGATTATAACTAACTATAGGGATTTAGCTAGTCTAGGTATAATTAAGATCATACTAATCTCGTTTTAGGTGAATCGAAACAAAGAGTGAGATATGAATGATTTTTTAGTTGAGTGTTTTGCAAAATAAGTAGAAAAAATAAGGCTTTTGATTTTGATTGTGGGTATGTGTTTAAGTGGTTGTAAGTAGTGTATTAATGCGTTAGGAACAATATTTCAATCAAACGATTCTTAAAATCAAGGTTTGTAGGTTCGTGACTTGTGGATTAGGTAAAACGAATGTGTTTGAGTATGTTTGTATGCAAAACATGTGGCTAATATGGTTAAAATGTTATTGTGAATGTGTTTAAACATACACGAGTGCATTTGCATGGAAAAAGTTGTGATGTTTGAATTAAGAATGTTGCGTTTTAAGTGGTTGAAAGTTGCGGAATAAGTATCCAAATGTTGCGATTTAAGAAAAAGTTCCAAATAACCAAGCGATTTGAAATTCAATCATGCGGTTTAAAATTTTAGTAATATAAAGATGCCATTTATAATTTTCTTAAATAGTTGCGATTTAACATTTTTGATATCAAATTTTTGCGATTTAAGAATTCAACTATTTAAAGTTGTGGTTTAACATTCTGACATGTCAAAAGGTTGCGATTTAAACATAAAAGGGTTCAAAAATCATCAAGAGAGGTCAAAATTCATTTTTAGACTATTGGGCTTAGTGGATATCATTTGGACTCTAACAAATTGGATTGAATTTTAAATTGAACATTATTTGAACTTGTACTGTTAACAGTGAATAACCGACTGTAAAAACAAATGAGATTTTGTCAAACGTTAATAAAAAAGAATACAATCTAATCTGTCTGTCGTTTTTCAAGTTTAGTTAACGTCAAATACTTCTATATCATAAAATGCGTCAGCAATCTGAGTTGCATCTGGTCTAGGGTATTTTATTTCATTGTGTTAACATCATCGGGGTTGCATCCATCTAGGGATTGGAAACCACGCGCCATACGACTCCGTGACCATACCGTTTTAGAAATAAAGATAGTTTCGTGATGTTAACAAATTTTCTCTTCTCAAAAATGTGTTATTATAGAACTGTTTGTGCTATATTTGTCTATATCGAAAAGTGCGCCCGGCGATCTGAGCTGCATCTGATCTAGGGTACTCAAGAACGTTGTTAGCATTGTTCGGGTTGCATCCATTTAAGAGTATTCAAAGCTGCGCCAGCGGCTTAGTGACCATCCGCTTAAGATATTGTGCTTCATCTTATCTGTTTTGAGATACTTTTCTATATAATTCTAATAGACATGATATGTTTCGATTTTATAAACTTGATTGCTATAGATTTTTACTTATCCATGTATATTGTTTTTCAAAGAAAAAACACACGTGCTTAGTCAAATGATATTTGTAGATGACTATGATAACTAACAACACTTAGAGTTAATATCATAATCCAGATGTTATTTTATTATTTTTAATTAGGGCTAGTGCATCACTTTAAAAACTATGATGTTTTAGACATAATTTTTTGTGACTAAGAGTTGCTGATAAATCAAGATGGTTATTAGGGATAGTTATCACCTAAAATTTAATAATGTATCCCTTTAACAAATCAGCGTATCTTCAGGGCTTAAGATTACTGATTACTAAAAGGAAATCTTACTCTCATGCGAATCAAATGATTTCTGAAAGTTTTCTAATGAATCAAAAGATTTTATTTCTCTAAAGGATTGTAAGATGAACACTTTTAGCATGAGAAATAATCAAATATCTCGATCGTCTTCAAATCATGTTTATTTTGACAGAAATATTATCTAAAGGTGTTTTGGTAAGATAAACAAAAACATTAAAAAAAAGAGTAGAGAAAAACCGTACATGAAAAGTAAATGAGTGTTAAGAACGCACAAAAAAGAACAGCAAGAACATACAAAAGATATATAAAGAATAAAGCGTACTGCGTGTTAGTTAGAAAAATCAAGTCATAAGGCACATGAGAAAGTAAAAATAACAAAAGGTCGATAAAAAAAGAAAATGGTCAATCATATAAAACAGACAAAGTGGAAAGAGAAAAAAATGTCAATTAAATAAAGGTGCTGAATTAGATGAATATCATATAAACAAACATTAAACGCTGCGGATAATGCACCTATCAACGGATCCATAGAGTCATATGATCAATCAAAGAAAAACAAGAAAAGTAATACCTTTACGTGATCGGTAAGATCAACCGGTGAATCACTGATTGGTGACTTTCAACACTATATATATATAATATATAATAAAATATAAAATATATATCTAAGTGTAAAAATCAACAATCAATAAAACCGAGAAGTAGTATAGAGCTTTCCCGGGTCGTTTATCCCCAACGAGGCTGGACTGGTAAATCGATACGATCGAAGATTTGAGTTTGAAGGAAGGAATTGGTTTGGGAAGTTGAAAAAGTCAAATTAGATAATAACGGACTAAAACGTTTAAGAAAAACCTAGAAATTATGAAAATAAACTAGAAAACGAGGGCCCGAATCCTGAACAAAAGGGGGAAAACCTAAAATCTTTAAAAATAACCCTACGGAGAATTTTTCACTTCTAAACTACTCTATGGGACAAATAACGAAGAATGAAAAAGACTAGACCGAAAACGGAGTTCGTTTGACCCAAAAACGAGTCAAAACAAAATCCCGTACCCGGACCCGTTCTTTAAAAAAAGAAAAGTTATAAAAATGACCTTACGAAAACTTTTATATTTTTCCTACAAACTAGATGATAAAAGAAAATTTTCTAAAAAAGCAAAATATTTTTTTGATAATTTTTGTATTTTTTATGAATTAAATAAACTTTTAACTAAATTAAATTATAAAAAATATTAAACGATTACTAAAAATTCTGAAAAATTTACAAAAAATACTTTACCTTATAAAGTTCCTACGAAAAATGACAAACACAACACAGCTTAAGCAATAAGCCCCGAAAATAAGCTAAACAGCTTATGGGCTTATTAGCCTAAAACGTGTATATATTTAAATGCCCTTGAGTCTTTAACGAAAAAGACCCAAGGGCGCAGTGGTAAGGTGTGTGAGTTATAAAGGGGATGTATCGCTTGGTCCCGGGTTCGAGTCTTGCTCACCCGGGCCAAGTGTCTTCCCCTTTTTTTTTTCGAAAACTCAAAGAAGCAAAGTTGTTAAGCTCGTGGGGCTTAACAACTTTGTCTTCTACACCTTTTTGAGATAAGCCCTAAATAAGCTTATAAATAAGCTCAAAGTTCGACAGAAAGCTTAAAAGGGCTTTTAAGCAAAATTTGCTAAGTCCTTTTGGACTTGGGGGTCGTATAAGCTAAACCTAGGATAAAATAAGCTAAGAGAACTAAACCTAATCTAGATAAGCTGTAAAGAACTAAAAGCTTAAGGCTAAATAAGCTATAAAGAGCTTATTATGACAGAAAGGCTAAACTAACTTACAAGGCTCAAATTTACACCAAGTCTTTGGACAAATAAGCTAGGTTAAAGGCAAATAAGCTTACAACCTAACTAAACTAACTTAAAAAGCAACTAAAAGCTAAGAAGAGCTTATAAGAAAAGCTAAATAAGCCAGGGAAGTAAAATAAGCAATCCTTACACCTAAGTTATCAAAACAGTTCACCAGGCATGTTTGTGCTTAAAAATAAGCACACAAATGGCCTTCCTAAGGTCTGAAACTTTGAGGGCTTATCTAAGAGCTTATAAACTCTTAAAATAAGCCAAAAACTTGGGCTTTAGAACTCAACAAGACAAAGAACAAAGGGCTTAAAATCTCCCCTTTGCACCAGGGGAGATTCAAGCTTAGCTTTAGTAGCTTATTTGACAGCTTGCTAAAAGCTGTCAAATAAGCTCTAAACAATAAAATAAGCTTAAACAGATGGAGTATGATAGCAAAGGGGCTTGTGCACCAATTTTCAACTTTTAAAAATCAATTTTACTTGTTTAATTTTGATAGTGAAAAAGGTGTTTGGGGTTTATTAAAACTGTGACACAAAGAGACTTGTGTGAATTTGACCCAAGAAGTCAAAACACCCAAAGGTTTTGACAGGAGTTTTAACACACACAAACCACACCTTCTTTAGCACTTGGACTCAAACTCCCAAGTGCTTATCAAGATAAGCACTTGTTGCCATTTTAAAAATCCAACAGTTTCAAAAATGTTTATAAAAACTTTGAAAAACAGTTTTGACTCCAAGGAAAACTTAAAAACAGCTTAAATAACTCTAACAACCTATGCTAAATCTAACTAAATGAACCCAACCCATGCCAAAACCTGTTTTGACCCACTTTCCATGTTAACCCAAACACCCCTTTACTTTAAAACTGTCAAACCAAAGTGAGTTTAAAATCTATTTTTAAGCTAAAACTTTGAAAACCTTTTATCTACTTCAACTAATATTACACTACTTAAGCTATTTTAACACTAAAAGTAACAGCTTATTAATGAGATTAAGCTAGTTTCTCTACTAGCTTAATACACTAATATTTAAGTTTTTTAAAGATAAGGTGGGATTACACAAATTTACTCAATGAAAACTTAAAACAACTAGAGAACAAGTCTAGGAAATATGTTTGCAAGTAATTTAACAGGAATTGAAAGTAAATAAGCTAATATTTTAAGCTAAGGATGGAGCTAATATGAAGATTTAAGAAATGAAACCTTGGATTTTTGTAGTCTCAGAACCAAGGCCACTCTTTCTGAGTGAGTGGCCTAAAAACCTGTCCTAATGGCTCCTTAGCCTCTAAACCTGAGCTTAAAAGCTCAATAAGCTCTTGGGAGCTTATTACTCCAATTAGCTTCCAAAATGAATTTCATGAACATTTATCAATTAAATTCAAATGAAAATAGTATTTTAAGGGCTTATAACAAGTTTTAAACTGAATTAGAGCTTATTAACAAGAATAAGCTCTAATGAGCTTATTGAGAGCTTATTGAGTAAAAAGAGCTTAATTTTTCATTAAAACTGAAAATTACAAATGCATAAGAGAGGTTAACTTAAGAATACTTTAAACTACAATAAAAATGACATAAAAACTTAATTAAAACTGAATTAAAACTGAATTCAAACTTGCTATCTTGCCACAATGGCTTACAAGGCTTTTATAGCCAAAAATAAAGCTAGGTCTTCTTTTCTTCTTGCTGTGCTTGTTTGTAGACACACAAACAGAGATGTGTTTGTTTTGTGAGAGGTTCAAAGCTCTAATCTTGGCCCTTCAATCTTCAAAATCAATCTTAGCCGTCGAAATAGGTCTTGGGGGGTGTGGGATTGCCAAGTTGGCACATTTGTTGCTGGGAAAGGTGGTGGAGGAGAGGGAAATTGATTATCCATGGAGGTGGTGAAGGTTCATGGGGTAAAAACGGGTTAACGAACCCGTGATTGTTTTTGGGAGGGAAAAAGACGCGGGAAAAATCGTTGTGGGTATAACAGAGTGTTTGTTTGGGCAAATGGCAAGTTTAACCCCTCAAAGTTATGTGGTTTTTTACACAGTTGGTCCTTGTGGTTAAATAACTTTTGGGGACTTGGCAAAACAAGTCCCCAAGAGTTATTTAACTCTTTGCATATTTCGTCCTTGGTGTACAAGTTAGGGGGGTTGGCAGTTTTGCCCCCCTACTTGTTACTTTGAGCAAATTGCAAAATCAGCCCTTGTCTTCTCTTTTCCTCTTTTCTTTTTTATATATAAGTTTAGGGATTGACAATTTCAGTCCCTGAACTTATATTTCTTTGACTTTGGCCTCGGGGTTGACTTGGGCTTTGACTTTGACTTTGACCAGTTGACTTTTTGACTTGATTGACTTTCCGGCTTTGATTTGGCTTTGTCTTTCACAGTCTTTTCCATTCCGAGTCCGGTTTTGTCGTTTTGGCTTTGTTTTTCGTCCTTTTCTTAGTTATCCGTTCCTGCACAACACGATTAGCAAAACAAGCATATATTTGGCATTTTAAGTCCGTTTTTGGTTATTTTAGCTCGTTTTTAAAGGTAAAAGGTATGTGTAATTAAGCACATACCAACTACCGTGAATTAAATAAGCTAACTGTGAAGAAACGGGATCCACTGCCAAGAATTGATGACCTCTTCGATCAGTTACAAGGCTCTAGTATCTACTCCAAGATTGATCTACGATCAGGTTACCACCAACTCAGGGTAAGAGATGAAGATATCCCGAAGACGACATTTAGGACTCGTTATGGCTATTACGAGTTCCAAGTGTTGCTATTTTAGCTTGCCAATGCACCGGCGGTATTCATGGATCTGATGAATCAGGTGTGTAAACCATACTTAGAAAAGTTTGTGATTGTGTTCATAGACGACATGCTAATCTACTCTCAAGGCAAGGAAGAATATGAAGAGTACCTGAAGCTAATCTTGGAACTGCTTAAGAAGGAAAAGTTGTACACAAAATTCTCTAAGTGTGAATTTTTGATCTCGAAAGTACAATTTCTCGAATAGGTGATTGATATTCAATGAATACATGTTGATCCCACTAAGATCGAGGCTATCAAGGACTGGGCCACACCTACAACTCCAATAGAAATACGCTAATTTCTAGGTCTTGCCGGTTATTACCGAAGATATGTTGAAGGTTTTTCAAAGATCGCCAAGCCCCTAACTAAACTGACTTAGAAAAATCATAAGTTCGATTGGGAAGAAAAGAAAAAAGCCTCAGCATTTCAACTATTGAAGAAGAAGCTTTGTAGTGCGCCAATTTTGGCATTACCGGGAGGAACCGACAACTTCGTAGTCTATTATGATGCCTTGCATAAAGGAATGGGTGTTGTGTTAATGCAGAAGGAGAAGGTTATAGCTTACACATCTTGCCAACTATAAGTCCATGAAAAAGAACTATACCATACACGATTTAGAGTTAGGAGCTGTGGTATTCGCTCTCAAGATCTGGAGGCACTACTGATATGACACGAGTTGTACCTTGTTTACTAATCATAAGAGTCTAAAGCACATACTCGATCAAAAGGAGCTAAACATGAGGCAGCGTCGATGGATCAAGCTACTCAATGATTATGATTGTGATATCCGTTATCACCCCGGGAAGGCGAACGTTATAGAAGATGCTTTAAGCCGAAAGGAACTGATGAAACCGCTACGAGTTCGAGCCTAAGTCATGACAATAAACTCAAACCTTCCGTCATAAGGAAGAAAACCTTAAGAATGAAAATCTACATGGTATGTACAAGGAGTTCGAGACTCGTCTAGATGGAACTCGTTGTTTCATGAACAGGAGTTGGTTACCACATTTTGGTGGATTAAGGGATTTAATCATGCACGAGTCGCATAAATCCAAATATTTACTCATCAGACTTCAGTTGCGAGAACTCAACAAAAGAACAACGTCGTTGAGAGGCGAAATCGTACTTTAGTAGAGGCTGCTATTACAATGCTGATATTCTTTAAGTCACCATTATTCTTGGGGAAGAATTTGTTACAACTGCTTGTTATACCCAAAACCGATCCTTGATTCATCCTCAATACAACAAAACACCTTATGAATTGCACCGCAGCCGTAAACCTGATCTCAAGTTTCTTCATGTCCTTGGTGCGCTTTGTTATCCAACTAATAATGGTAAAGATCTTGGGGAACTCAAACCAAAAGTAGACATCGGTATTTTCATTGGTTATTCTCCACCTAAAAAGGCATATCGAATCTATAACAAACGAACAAGACTGATCTTGGAGACGATACATGTTTAGTTTGATGAGCTGACCGCAATAGCTTCCGAACAAGTCAGTTTATGACCCGAACCTCAGATGTTGACTTCTGGACAAATTAGTTCAGGACTCGTACTAAACTCGGCTCCTTCAACACCAACTAATCCATCGTCAAAGAAGGATTCAAATATTTTGTTTCAACAAATGTTTGATGTGTACTTTAAACGTCACCAATTGTTGTATCTCCGCCAATTTCTGCTGCAACTCTATCTCAAGATACAGCCGGTGCTCCTTCTTCAACAACAAATGAACAAGATGCACTTTTGCCCAGTATTACACCAATCATTGATGAAACAATCACTCCAATCCATAACAACGAAGTTGAAGAGCAACTACAAGAAAATGAAGATGCAGAATTTGATAGCGACACTTTCACTCATCTATTTGCAACACCATATGCTGGTTCAGTAGAATCATCAACAAGATGTGTCGATCCATCAAATACGCATACTTTCAGATAATCGTATTCTCACACAAGAAAATGGACAAAGGATCACTCGTTGGAAACAATCATTGGAAATCCTTCAAAACCTGATACAACAAGACGACAACTCCAAACCGATGCTATGCGGTGCTATTTCCATGATTTCCTTACTAAAGTCGGTGCTATTTCCATGCTTTCCATTAAAAATCTTGCTGGATTGAAGTCATGAAAGAATCTTAATTTAAGTTTTTTTATATGTGATTTTTTTTAATTTTTAATTTAATGTTTTTAATTATGAATGAAAGTTTAGTTTAGTTTTTAACTACATTTGTTAAAAACAATGGGTTTGGTAGTGCCCATTACACTTGTTAGCTGCTGGATTTGATGATTTGTTAAATGGTAATGACTTGGAGGTGATGGATTTGATGACCATTACTTCAAGCCTCACTTGAATAGATTGCTACCATCACTGTTTTATGTCTTAATTGTCACATGTGTTTATATACTACTTCATCTATCTTGAAATAAATATTCATTTTCATTTTGCAAAAAAGTTATAACGTTTCTCACTAAATGAACAACCCATCAATCAAGCATCATCCATACCCCATTAAAAGTTATCTTAATTGGTTGAAACCAAAATTGAACATTTATCTTGCAACATTTTAAAATAAAAAAATAGACATTTATTTTGGGCTAGAGACAATGAAAGCTACCAATGTACACACTCAGTAACCTATAGAGAAAAACAACCCTAGACAGCTGTTTACACATAACCCCGAACCTACCCATTTAAAAACCCATATATATATCATGGGTCAATATCCTTGTTCATTATTTTATCGATTAAAACAACAGAAATATCTTTGTTGTCTACCTCATAAAATTGGCGCGGGTTAATAGGTTACGACGGCGTTGAATTAGGTTAAATCGTGGGTTTCTACGGGTGTTGACCCAATCGTAATCCGTTTTTTATTATACTAACAGTCTGGCACGATTTACACAGGTTAAAAAAAAGTTAAACGGTTTCAGGTTGCGACCCATTTAACAAAGTTCACACTTATATAAAAATAAAAACAACTAATTTTTATTTTTAGAAAAAATCTCTTACAGAAAAACGGCGTTTTGACGGGTCGTCCCGCTTAATCATTATCTCAAAACCAAACTAACCTGTTTATTTAAGGGTCAGAAATAGGTCGAAACCATCAAACCCGAACCCGAAATCTATTAGACTCAATACCCCGAACCTGCTAAGATTTCTCGTGTGTCGCTTTTCAGGTCGGGTTTCGTGTCGGGTCATAAATTGCCACCGCCCAATACTCATACGCATTAAAAGTCTTAACTTAATTGGGTTTTGAAACCAAATTCTTGAACCATTGTACTTAGCAAACTAATTTTATCAAATAACACAAAATCGACATTTATTTTGGGCATAGAGACTTTGGGCTAGAGACAATGAAAGCTACCAATGTACACACTCAGTAACCTATAGAGAAAAACGTTGAAAGTTCACATTCTCGTATTTTACGAAGTTGATTCATCTAAACCCCTTATCTCCATTGCTCAATAGCATGTGAAGTTCTAGTTAATGTGACCATGCATCTCCAATAGCTTATCGGATAATACCAAATAAGATTCAAGCTTATTTGTGTTTCTCTTGTAAAAGTTATGTACACGTACACAATCTCAACAACAATTTTTATTTCCTTTTTTTATCTCTTTCTTTTTTGGACTTCATTCTAGCTTTTCCTTGCATCATTGATTTATTTTTATTATGTTAACTTCTAACTTCTCAAACATTCGAAGCCTTCATACACAAAAGATTGTCACGTTTTTCAAAATGAACGGATACACACTTGATAACGGGCATTTAACATTTCCTTTATTAATGTTTTGCAAAGATATGTATACAATTAAGTGAAATTTTAGATGAAAATTAATCTAGGATGTGACTTAGATTCTTTTAATTTTCTTTTGGTCCCCCATTGTTGCTATGACAACGACTGAAAACCCCTTCTTTTTTGGAGAGGTTCACAAAAGTCAGTGTGGGTCCCACGTCCTTACTACACTTCTGTCTATTTCCCACTGAACTTCACAAAGTCGTGACTCAACAAAACTAAATTCTACTTTCACACTTTACATCCTTATGTTTATAGTGCCAAAAGGGGGTACATATAACATAAGGGTACCCCTATTGGTACCCCCTGGCCTATTAAATAGTGCTAAAATGTACAAAAAAAAATTTTTGTACCATCCTTTTTACAGTGTAACGCAGTTTTTTATCAGTTTCTGTTCCGTAAATTTTGACAGTTTCATACTTTTGACCTGTTTCAAGTTATGAGGCATCATGTGACCCAAAAAAAAAATTCTTCCTATTATTCATGTAAAACAACACATTTTATTCAAATAAAAATAATGATACATTAAAATTACAAAATTGTAAAATCAAAACAATTTAGGGATTAAGATTCTATAGATAGTCCGCAATATCTTGTTGTACATCGTTGTGCACTTTCTTGTCCCATAGTTTTTTGCTTTTCCTTCGATTTACGTCGCATCTTTCGACTCAAGTACGTTGCAAATTTGGTTATGGAGAAACATACAATTCGTTAAACTCACTAATCACGAATTCTTGATCTTTCAATATCATGTTATGCAATATGATACAACAATAGATGATCCTTTGTAGCATGTTGATTTGGTAAGCACGTGTGGGTTGTTGTAAAATTCCACAACGACCTTGTAGAACTCCGAAAACTCGTTCAATATCTTTTCTAGCGATTTCTTGAACTCTTTTAAACTTCATTGATTTTTCATCCTTTACAATGGAAAACATCTTGGCAAACGTATCCCATTGAGGATAAATTTTATCTGCTAAATAGTAACCTTTTTCGTTTGTTTTTCCATTTACTACAAATGAAGCTTTCGAAGCAATATCGGCAATAAGGCCATCAAATAATTTTGAAGCATCTAGAACATTAAGGTCGTTATTTGACCCCAGGACACTAGAGAGAAAGGTTGGTTCTACCTTGTTAGGGTTCGATATCTAGCTTAGTATCGGTACAAGTGTAAGCGAAATTGTACGATATCATCCACCAAGAATGGAGCTTGTTGACTTAGTTAAGAACTCTAAGTCAGAGAGAGGAGTGAGGCGAATAAGTTTTTGTCACCAAACCACTTTAAAAATCCTCGTGTTTGGTTTGATCTTTCACTTTATTTCTTGCCTTGCATTTATTCATTCATATTATTATCTGTAGATCCCAGACTTAATAGATCTTTCTAGCCTGTTAAGGGTGGTAGCCAATCTGGATAGATCCAAACTAACTACAAGAGAAACAATGACTATGAACAATATAAGCTATGCGGAAACTAACTTATATTGCTAAGAAGAACAATGAATAAAACAGAAATTTTGATTACTGTTAATCTGCTAGGTTACAGATTACTAACTATGAATATTTGTGAAACTTGTATTGAAAAACTTGTGTCAAACTAGTGCCGTAGGGTTTCTTTTATACATATCTATTCCTATAATAACTCATGCATATCTCCTAACAGTACCAACTATTATATGCTAGCAGTACTAACTTACTACTAACAGCACTAACTATACTGGCTAGGGGTGTGCACGGTTCGGTTTGGGTCGGTTTTTGGCTAAAACCGAAACCGAACCGAAATATTCGGTTTTTATAAAAAGCCATCTTCATCGCAGCACTAAGTAAACTGCACATTAACTTATATAAGTAGCAGTACTAAGTTGTAGGAACTTCTGAAACCCAACAATCCTCCCCTAAACATGATGTTCACTTGTTAACCTTCATGTTTCTTCAGTTTGAACTTCTTGAACCTAGATGATGTATCTAAACACACTCCTACTCTTTAAATTCTGCTTTTCTTGAACTCTTTTGTTACTTAGTAAACTTGAAATTCTTTAGCTTCCAGTCTTTGGTCACCATCTCAGCATCTCAGCAACACAACAACACAACTACACCAACTAAGTTGGCTTGGTAGTTTTTGGCAAACTACCAGCCATAAATGGATTTGATATTTTCATTAAAGTAGCCTTTTCTCTGTGAATAGCCAATGCATCCATTGCAATAACATAGTGCAATTGCAAACCATATAGTTTTGAAGTCAACTATCAACCATCAACGATTTGGAGAGTCTTTACCAAGCGTTTGCCTTTGGACTAGCCAACTCTTTACTGTGAACATGTGAGTTAAGAACCATAATAGTTCTACAGCAAACTATAGCTATCAACGAATTTTGAGAAGTCTTACCAGAGAGCCTAATTGCTCTAGACTAGCCACTCTTGAAGTCCTGATATGACATGGTGAACTATGACCATTTGTTGTGTGGTGATAAAACCAACACTTAAAGATCCTTCTCACCTTGAATGAATCTAAGCAGAGTATAAGCATCTTCACTTGCAGTCCCAACTATTAACCTTAAAGAAAGCATTCTCTCAAGTGTTTCTTTTGTGAGTGGATATTTCTTCTCTGCAAGCATATGAATCTCAGTACCATCTTCCAATATCAAGGTATGAACATCACAATTTTCATATAAATCCCAGCTCTTAAGATTCGATCTTTCTTAATTCTGCCAAAGTTCATCTTCTGCATTTGCATCAAACATTATTCTTAAATCTCCCCAAAGAACTAGATCAACACCTTTCATAGAGTAGTTGTTTCAAATCTTTCAACACCAGAATTATAAAACTCCTCAAGATCCAGCATATCAAACCTTGTCATCATTTTCAGAAAAGGTTTAAACCAACTAGACAGTTTCCATCAAATCTAAATGATTCAGTAGTAGATGCACTCTTGCTCGCATGTCTGTCAAAATCATAGAATTTGATTCCTAGTTAATAATTAGAAACCCTCTTCTCCAGGAGCTTCATAACTATTAATACCTTCTTCCTCTGGACAATACTTCAGAAAAGCCTTTATTGCTCTTCCTCTTCAAGATCAGCAATCAGTCTTTTCTATTTATACCTTCTATGTGCTTTCATCTTAAGTCTTATGCCTGGTCCTTTTCCTGACACTCTCTTCATGTCCTTCCTTGCTTAAACTTCAACCTGTAGTACTGTTAGGTTCTTCAAAAAACCCTTTGCTTAAAGTGTACACCAATTCTTTTCTATTAATTATTTTCTGCATCATCTGAATCCATAGGCTTGAAATCATCAATTACCCTTTTCTATCTTTCATACAAACCTTGAATTTATTCAAATGTCTTTGCCTTCAGCTGAGAGTGTTTGTAACCACCCTATTTCTTCAGATACTTCATCAGACTTCCTCAGTTGAGATTTAGGTTGGTGTTTTACCTCTAAGTCTCACAGATCTGTGTGAACTCTGAATTTTTATTGAGCAACAATTGTTTTCAGCCCAGAACATTGCTTCCCTCTTCATTTGATACTCCTCTCTTCCTTCTTGTTGAAGCTTGCTGCAAACAATGCTCAGCATCAATCCTGCTGAACTTCATCATACTCTCAGGCTATAGCAGCCTTAGATGCTTCTTCTTCCCTCTGTCTTTCCCTTTCTACCTCTGCTTGCAAGTCTACTTGTAACTGTCTGGCGATTTTTGCATCTCTTGCAATCTGAGCAGCATCAAAATCACTTCTAGTCATCTTCTTTGCAGGCTTAGGTTCTTCTAAGACACTTTTGCCTTTGTCTTTAGGGTCAATTGTTGGAAGTGGCTTCAGGGTTAGGATTGATCTTATAGGTCTTGAAGAATCTTTAATATCTTTAATTGACACTCCTTTTTCCTTACCTTTCTCTTCTTTCATCTTAATCAAAGTTTGAGCCATGATGATATCTTCATCATTAAATATACTTGTTGTTGTAGGAGGAGTTCTAGGCTCAACAGCACTATCTTCTTGCCTAGCAGCATCAACATCGGCCTAGCAGTTACAAGTTCTGGCCCTAGCATACTAACTATTCCTTTCTGTACTTCCTCAATTCTTACCACTGCCCTTGTTAAGCTCCTCAGTTTCATTACTTTACCTCCCTTCTTTTACAACATCCTCTATTTCCATGTAATCCCTACCATCAGCATCAAGATCATTAAAGGCATCCAAAGTTGGTCCAGGTTTAACATTTTCCTCCTCTGTTTGGATATAGACTCCTTCCTTCCTAACCTTTTCTTCATTGATAACCTTTTCACACTCTTTAATCATGCCCTGTGGTGTGAGATGCTTGGCTTACACTTCCTTTTCAACTTCTTGATTTGATCCTTCAATTTAAGGATCTCTGCAGCCTGAGCATCCTTGGAAGTTTCCAAAGCAAGAACCCTGTTGGACAAGTTAGTGCAAAGACCAAATAACTCTTCTAGGTTTAAGCCACCCTCAGCTTTTTCAAATGTGTGATCACCTGAAAGAGGACTATCATGGGATGACTGAACCTGAGTCCCTTCACTCCTATTAGTGTCCTCTAAAGAGTCCCTAGAGTCTTGTGTAGTGTCATGGCTAGATGATGAGTCAAGTCCACAGGGTTTGGTCTCATGTACAAGTGGAGTAGGAGAGGGTGTTGGTTGGGGTTCAATGAGTTGTTTTGAACCTTCACCCTCAGGTGCTTGGTGTGCCACCAACATAGAATCAAAGAGTGGAGTTACTTTTCCTAAAAACTTTACACCTTTCCTTGCCATGTTTGTGAAAACCTTTTTAGTATGGCATGGTATTTCATATGTATCATTAAAAGGTTCTGGTAAATCTTTAATTTGATTATTCAAAAAGAGTTGTAAAAACCTTGGATACATTAAAAACTTCTTAGGATCCAAGTTTCTCAACATACCATTAAAAATTAATTTAGAAAAATTAAATTTTTTTGACGCCTTTGGCCAACATATAACTGCCTGAAGCCAATTAGTTGAAAACTCATTCCAACGTTGATTATGAACTTATGAATGAAAATGGTATGTATCAGGAATCTCCATTGTGGAGAGAATGAACATTTTTGAAAAGTAAGTTTTGTTGAAAGTTGTTCATACCCCATCAATGCAAGATTTTCAAAAATTTCATCATTTTTAAGGCAAGTAATACCATCCTCATCATCAAAAAGAAGATCATTCCTTACTGATGATTCTAATATTTCTACTGTCCTGTCATTAACTATGGCATGTATTTGCTTCATAGAATTGACTATTTTGGAAGTAGCAGTATTCCAAAACTGTTCAATGTAAGAAGCATTGTTGAATATCGTTTAAGCTCGGGTTGTTTAGACCTTATCTAGGATAAATTAATAATAAAGGCAAAATAAATTCCAAACATAGAATCTTAGTTATTAAATACAAGGTTTTTCATCATCATCTCTAACTAAAATGGAATACTACAAGCCCCAATCTTACCTGATCAATGATAAGACGCTTACATCAACAGGATCAAACTAATGATATTAGGGCTACACCACACATGCTAGCATCTACATCTTCCTGTGGGACGTATAAACCCACACACATACGTTTTACACCTTTGGTGCACACACACACACACTTTTTGGCACACCGAAAACTATATGCCTGGACCTCCTTTTATAGCAGGTTAGGGTTTACATGGAAACTAATAAAAGATATTAAATAAGTAAATCATCTAATGTTTATCTTGATATATTTTATCTTTATCTTTATGGGTTGACCAAAACTTCATTATCTCCTACAGTCTTATAGAATCTTTTCAATGACAAATTTGTGGTCCCTTCTTGTTTCCATCTATTTCATTCTGTTTTGTCTTATCAACTCAAATATAACTCCACAATCCTAAATTAGTGGACTTAAGTGAATGCATAGTTATGGAGCAAGTAGAAAGGAAGTTCCACTATCTATGAAACTTTGTATTCTCTTCACTCTTATCCAAACAAGCATCATTATGTGTATACGACAAACTTTTAAAACGCCATGATATATCTGGGAATGGTTCGGTTATGAAATATGAGAGTTTGGTAAATTTAATTGAGAATTGTAAGAATTGCGTAAGGTTTGATATGACCGATGAATAAACTTGATCCTTTATCTTAAGGAAAGAGTATTAAAGAAGGAAAGATCAAAAATTTTTTCATTCATAGACCCCTATACGCAAGTTGTTGGCGGAAATATCTCAACGGTTATAATTAATTAATGAAGATTTGTTATACTCTCAAACAGTAGTAACGGTAACAAGCCGCACAAACTTTTGCCTGATAGCACTATCTTTGCCTGGCAGTACTACTTTTGTGCCTGGCAGCACTAACTTGTTAGCTACCATTTTTATCCCTCAATACCAATCCAAATAGCATCTTTTTACCCAATCCAAGCAACAAAACCACATGAAAACATCTTTGAGCAGCACTAACCAAGCCTAGCCAGTATTAACTTTTGTACCATATACAAAGTTTCTTCAGCAGTATTAACTAAGCTTATTACCATATGTAGCCTTCAACCCTCATTCTAAAGGACATAATGAACTCCAAATAATCATCTAATCAACTAGAATGAGTATAACTTCCAAAAACATGGGCTCCAGAACTTTTGTTCACTTGGCTCCTTGTTTGAATCTGATTATGGATCTCTAATGAATTTGAGTTGAATGAAGAAAAGAGTGGATCCTCGAATGTGGGAATAGACTAACATTCATAATGTTTCTAAATTATGTAGTCCAGTCACGGCACCCTCATCATCATAAGATACATTGGAACAAATAACCATCAATTTGGGTTGTCATAAATATCCCCAAGAGACAGGTATGTGAGAATCATCTGGTTAGTGTAGGGATTAAGATTCAGGGTAGGATAGTCCCACCAGAAGGGCTTACAGTACTAACTGGTGTGCTATCAATATTAATTGTGATATGTACTGGTAGCTCAGCATCTCTTTGCTTGAAGAAGCAAATCCTTAGTATCTTAGGCAAACTCCTTTCTAAGAGCTTCTGCTGCATCATTAGCCTCATTTTCTTGTCTTTTAAGCCTTTCAAGCTCCTCTAAAAAGGCTTGATCCTCCTGATCTACTGGCTCTTCATTTGTCTTTAAACCAGTATTCTTATTAGGCTTTTCACCTTCATTCTTTGCTTCTGAGCTTTTGGCTGTTAAAGTATAAGAAGACCATATTGGCAGTACAAAATAGTCTTGAGCAGATTCAGATTCCATTTCAGGATTTCCTACATCAATATTATCTTGTGTACATGCACTATGATTAGCTTCTTTTGGATCTAGCAAGTATTTTATAGTAAGCTTGAATTCCTCGGATCTCACAGGCTATAATTCATTAAATCAGTTAAATAATCAAGATCAGCACCAATTAGGTCCATTTCCCTGCAACATTTGGTTTATTTTCTAAAAAGGTTATATAAGTTTTCTTCAACTCTTTTGGTTTCTAAATTGTATACCCTGAAAGCCTTGCTATTTAGAGAAATACCCAACAAAAAAAAAAACCCTTCATCAGACCTCCCTTCAAAATGCCCAATGGTCCAATGGTATTCAAGATGGGTCCACATGGCACCCAAAAGGTCTTAATATACTTATGATTGGTATTTTACAGCTATAAGTCCATAAGGTGTCTTGTTTTTTGAGGCGTAGTCCACTAATACCCTATTAAAGAGACATAACAAGTAGTACCAACTGCTTTCACCCAAAAAAGTTTATGGTAAAAAAAAAATCTGCTAGCATTTGATCAGCAACTATTAAGGTTCCGTTCTTTCTCTCTCCGTAACGCCATTTTGTTGTGGAGTTCTGACATTAACGTATTCCCTCTTGACCCTCTTGACCCATAGAATTCCAATAATGTCCATGCTTCCCTCGAATTCTGTAACCATTTACATCAAATAGTTTTAACTTTTTGATTTAATTGGTTCTCAATTTGTCTTATAAAGTCCTTAAGGATTTCACTAGTTTCATCCTTAGTTCTTAAGAAGAACACCCAACTAAACCTGCTAAAATCATCAGTGATAACAAGGCAATAAGTCTTATAGTTTATGCTCCTTACAGATATAGGTCCAAATAAGATTATATGTAAAAGCTATAAGGGCTGACTAATAGAGCTTACTGATTTGGCCTTACAAGATGCCTTGTGTTACTTTCCTTTCTGACAAGCAACATAGGTGTGGTCATTTTGAAAAATCTTTGAAGGTAAACCTCTTACAAGGTTTCCCTTCACAAGTTTGTTTAAGTTTTTAAAGTTAACATGACCCAACCTCCATGCATTGTTAGATTCATCATATTTATGCCATTGCCAATCAAACAAGCTAAACCTCCAGAAGGAGCAACGGTCTCTATGTTGAAACTATACTATTGTTTTGTCTAGGATCTAAGTAATACATGATAATCATCAGCAACTTAAAGTCAGAAGACAACACAATACATTCATGTCTGAGAATAGAACCTTGTTCTTCTTGTCACACATTTGTGACACAGAAAAGAGATTGAAATGTTGTAGTTCTTTCACAAAGCACACATCCCTAAAATCTAACTTTCATGTTTTTATTTTACTTTACCATTATGTGAACCTTTACTACCTCCAAAACAACAGGGCCACCATTTATAGTCTTATATCCAGCAAGGTAGGCCTGTTTTCCATCTGTGCCTGGAACATCCACTACAACAATTCCCATATTCTTTAAAGCGCTTTGTGGATTAACCTGCACTTTAAAGCTTCTTTTGGGCTTGAGTCTGCCTAGTGGATCTTCAGAAATTATCACATTTTCTAGAATTTGATACCACCATTGTATTTTGGAGAATTTGTTCCAGTAATGGTCTTTTTGGTCTCCATTTACAACAAGCAGAGGGCATAACACGTTTCCCCCTTTTCCCCCCTAACAACACTAACTGCTTTAATACCTCAACAGTATTAGCTTTTGATTTGAAAAAATTTGTTCTTGGTGCTCGTTGTTCTATAAATGGCCATCTGATAGGTGAATGAGAACTTATGAAATTATTTCCTTGGTCTATTATTCATTCACAATAGGTCTAACAGCATTAAACTTCCTAGCAACACTAGTTGAATTGCATGACTATTAAAATATGGCTAGCAAGTATAACTGGAATATACCAGTTCTAGTTAGTACGCTGTTGGGAACCAAACTTGTTTGGTGATTCAATCTTGCCACATTGTACACACTGGTCTATTCTCCCCTAGACTAAACCCTTACCCTCTTTTTTGTTCAATTCAACTTGTATAGGCCATTCTTTTCTCATGAAAAATCACAATCTCTAATAAGATAGAAATACGAAAACTGCCACCATACAAAACATGCACATTTTAGTATACCCATATCCCCAAACCCCAACCTTTTGGACATTAAACCATTCCAGTCTCTTTTGTTAGCTTTAGAACTTGGACTATATTTGCTTTGTTCTTTAACAGTTTCCCTAGGAGTTTTTACATGCTTAACATAAGCAAAACAGTCTTTTCCCTAATTCTTTTAAGGTTAATCACATATCATCATCACTGTCTGACTCATACTCCTCAATGATAGGACATCAACCAAACTTTAGGTTGACATATAACAACTTTGGGTTCACTACAACCTGTTCAGGCACAATTCCAAAGTGTATCTACACTAAATTGGATTCACAAGAGTGACCCAAACTTACTGGTTTTGAGTATCACATTTACTAGTTTTAAAACTGGTTTGGACCTAATGTGGAACATAGAATCATTCAACATCCCAACCAGGTCCCGAAGGATATAATTTTCCATGTCATTGGAGGGGGAACTGCATAGCATGCCTTCAAACATTTGCAAATCTATCATGCACATGACTATCTTCTAACATCACTTAAACCTACGTCACATACACTTAAAAAACATCATTTTCAAACTTAAGACACGCATCATGTACTTGATTCTCCATACCCCAGTCCAGATTTTTCCCTTTTACTCATCTATTTCGTTTAGCAATTTACTAAGCCTTTAGAAGACTTTGAAAATTCTCAAGGTTTGGTTTTTCATTCTTTTTTTTTCGTTTTACAGCTTCTGCTATAGTTTTCTTATGATAATAACACATCAGTATTTATAAAAACATCTAAATTAATTTTCATAAATCTAATCTTTTCCTCATACCAAAGTTGATTTTTCTGATGAGTAACTAATTGAGCCTCTACCTTTTTTAAAGCTTGAGTATAGGCTTGAATTTCTATACTAGCATCACCAAGTTGTTCCCTTTGTTCATCATATAATTTTTTAAGTTTAGCATAAGATTCCACACATTCTTTAGAACAAGATGTTACCTCAGTGTCTGAGCCTGAATTGCTGTAAGCCATCAAAGCAAAGTTCCACTTGTTCATCCCTGCATGATCAGTCCAATCAACTCATTCCCCATCAAAGTTTACCAAAGCTTTAGTTTCCTCCTGGTTTTCCAGCTCCCTCCATTGTCTTTTGATTATATTCTAGTGTTTCCCTAATATTTTGCACTCTCTAGCAAAATGCCCTGTCTTGTGACAATTGTAGCATTTGACTTTGGTCTTGTCAAATCCAACTGGTTCCTTGGCATCAAAAATACATCTATTCTCCCAGTCTTCCTTGTTAGAACTTCTTCAATCTCATGGAAAACATGGGCCACTTGCAATTTCAGTCCATTTCTTCAAAATCTAAACAATCAAGCTGCTCCAATATCTTCATTGATCAAATTGGACCACTATATTGAATAGCAAAGAATGATACATAGTTTCATCATGTATGATGAAAGATATTTTCCTCCCCTTTGTGATTGTAGCCAGAAGAAGAAGAAACCCCATAAGCAGACTCACACACTAGTACTATATAGTGATTTCAAAAAGAAACAAAGGCGAACATCTGTGCACTAGAAGATATCATAAGCCTTAATAACAGACTAAAGACTCTAAGGTTGTTTATAAAGATCATCATACTAAGACTAACCACTCCAGGCTTGGTCCTCATGACTAAGGATACTTGGGACCAGGAAGAATGTAAAGACCTAAGGAACTTTTGATTGGCATCTTCAGTAGAGACACCCGTCACCAAGAATCTCAAGTTGACTCGAGAAGACTCTGAACCTGTCAAAAACCTTTGTGCAATCCTTTCTTGATTGGAACAGAAAAGCCCCTTTCAGAAATGTTGCTTCGGAATGTAATTTTTGCGTCTTCTTTGATTCACTATTGCCACTATAATTAAGATTTGATAGCATCCACATTATCTAAGCATACAGTCATCCTGTGGAAAAAAATTTAGCTAAATGGTCTACTGGTAAAGCCCTAAGCAAGTGGTCCTTGCTTTTCTTTCTCTTGTTTCTGGCTTAAATTTCGATCAAGCAGTTATAGAGGCAGCACTTTGATTACTCCATTTGTATCTGTTGAGACACTTACAGGACCATTTCCTTTTTGTATGACTTCCCATATAGGATAGTCTGTATGGCTCAAGTAATGTTCCATTTTCATGGCCCAAATGTCATACTCACCTTTCTTCAGAATAGGGAGTTTAATGGTTGACACAGTGTGAGGGGCTTGTTGTGTTGGTGTTTGTGGTGGTGGTGGTGGTGGTGGATTTTCATCATCTGATCCTGCCATTGAATAGATCTGAAAGGTAAAGGTTTATAACTGATGTGTTTTGGTTCTTCTTACTCAGAGTTTCTCTACAAGCTCTGATACCACTTGTAGATCCCAGACTTAATAGATCTTTCTAGCCTGTTAAGGGTGGTAGCCAATCTGGATAGATCCAAACTAACTACAAGAGAAACAATGACTATGAACAATATAAGCTATGCGGAAACTAACTTATATTGCTAAGAAGAACAATGAATAAAACAGAACTTTGATTACTATTAATCTGCTAGGTTACAGATTACTAACTATTAATATTTGTGAAACTTGTGTATGAAACTTATATCTAACTAGTGCCGTAGGGTTCCTTTTATACACCAAGGAAAACCCTAATGGGCTTACAAAACGTGTGAAGAGATAATGCATATCTATTCCTATAATAACTCATGCATATCTCCTAACAGTACTAACTATTATATGCTAGCAGTACTAACTTACTACTAACAGCACTAACTATACTGGCAGTACTAACAATGTACTGGCAGTACTAACTATTTATAACTAACAGTACTAACTACTTAGTCTATTTTCTTGAATCTTTAGCATTCTTCACCAGCAGCACTAAGTAGAACTGGCAGTAGTAACTTGTATAAGTAGCAGCACTAAGTTGTAGAAACTTCTGAAACCCAACAATCCTCCCCTAAACATGATGTTCACTTGTTAACCTTTATGTTTCTTCAGTTTGAGCTTCTTGAACACTAAGATGATGTATCCAAACACATTGCTACTCTTTAATTTGCTTTTTGATAAACTTGAACTCTTTTGTTACTTTGTAAACTTGAAATTCTTTAGCTTCTAGTCTTTGGCACCATCACATCATCTCAGCAATTCAGCAACACAGCTACACCAACTAAGTTGGCTTTGTAGTTTTTGGCAAACTACCAGCCATAAACGGATTTGATATTTCTTTACCAGTAGCCGTTTGCTCTGGAATAGCCAATGCTTTATTGTAATAACATGGTGCATTGATAACCATATAGTTTTGAGTAAACTATCAACTATCAACGGATTTGAGATGTCTTTACCAAGAGTCGTTTGCTTTGGACTAGCCAACTCTTTACTGTGAAGCATGGTGAGTTGATTACCATATAGTTTTTGGTAAACTATCAGTCATTAACGGATTTGAGAAGTCTTTACCAATATGGCTTCCAGATTCATCAATTTACTTTTGAATGAATCTAAGTAAATCAAAAACAGCATCACTTTCATATTCAGCTATCAATCTCAAAGCCAACATCCTTTCAAGTGTTTCCTTTAGAAGTGGATACCTTCTTTCTGCTAACATGTAAAACTCAGTTCCATCTTCTAGCACCAAGATATGAACTCCACGGTTATCATAGAAATTCCAACTCTTAAGAATCCATTCCTCTTGGTTCTTCTAAAGATCATCTTTTGCATTTGCCTCAAACATAGTCCTTAAACTACCCCAAAGAATTAGATCAATTCCTTCTAGAGTTGATGTTTTAAATCTCTTCATCACTAGACTATGTAACTCACTGAAGTCTAATCTATGAAACCTTAAAACCATTTCAGTGAAAGTCTTGATATATCTTAAACTTCCATCAGCTCTAAAAACTTTGTATATCAGTACTCCAAAAGGTATAGATAGTCATACTATTTTAATAGACTCCGAGTCAAGAATTGGATTCCTCTTGTCTAGAACATCATAATTAATTTCTCCTTCTTCATCAGGAACTATCACCAAAAAATCTTTTAGTTGCTCTTCCTCTTTAAGATCAGAGTCTGTCTTTTGCCTTTTAGACTTCTTTATAGCTTTTATCTTAAGTCTTTCGCCTGGCCTTTTTCTGGTACTTTCGGTATTTCCTTCTTGCTTGACTTCAACTTTAGTACTGTTAGGTTCTTCAAGAACCTTCTCCTTATTTGAAGTATCTTCCCCAGTTTCCTTCTCATTCATCTTCTTTATTAAATTTTCTTCTTCAGTAAAACCAATAGGAACGAAATCTTGAAAAGACTTCTTATGTCTTTTATACATACCTTTGATTTCTTCAAATGACTTTGCTTTCAGCTGAGAGTGTTTGTAACCACCCATGTTCTTCATATATGTCATCATCAAATTTCTTAATTGAGATTTAGTTGGTGGTCTACTTCTAATCTCAGCAGACAATGCATCAGCATCAATCCTTGATTGAACTTCATCATACATCTCAGCTATAGCAGCCTTAGATGCTTCTTCTTCCCTCTGTCTTTTCCTTTCTTCCTCAGCTTGCAGTCTACTTCCAACTGTCTGGCAATCTCTACATCTTTAGCAATCTGAGCAGCATCAAAATCACTTTTAGCCATCTTCTTTGCAGGCTCAGGTTCTTGTAAAACACCTTTGCCTTTGTGTAACATTTCTCATTTTCAGGTTATTTTCAACTTTAATAAATTCCATTATTTATTTTTAGAGTTTTACGCGTTC
>BQNB010002756.1:88149-121366 GCA_026074375.1 Tanacetum coccineum
TCAATGTTTGGGATTACCAAGTGGTATCAGAGCTTATGCTTTGAGAAACTTTGATCTAGAAGTCATGGAGTTTGAATGTGCACAGAATAATACTATTGCTAAGCTTCCCATACCCAAATTAGGTGAGTATGAGATGTGGGTGATAAGAATCAAGCATTACTTCTAGGTATAAGATTATGCTCTATGGGAGGTCATAGAGAATGGTAACTCATGGGTATATGTACCACAAACATCATAAGAGAATGGTGCCTCAGTTACTAAGATGTCAGTACCTGTAACTGCTGAAGAGAAGACCAACAAGAAGAATGATGTGAAGGCTAGAAGCTTGCTACTCATGACTCTTCCCAATGAACATCAACTTACTTTCAGTCAGTACAGTGATGCTAAAACAATGTTTGCTGCTATTGAAATACGATTTGGAGGTGACGAAGCTACTAAGAAAACTCAGAAGACACTTTTGAAGCAACAATATGAAAATTTTAATGCATCAAGCACAGAGTCACTTGACTCTATCTTTAACAGGCTCCAGAAGATTGTTAGTATGCTTGTAATTTTGGGTGTGGTCATCACTCAAGAAGACTTAAACTCAAATTTTTTGAGAAGCTTGCCTCCTGAGTGGAATACTCATGTTGTAGTCCAGATGAATAAGGTTGATATTGAAACTTTGAGCATTAATGATTTGTACAACAACTTCAAAATTGTTGAAAAAGATGTAAAGAAATCTGTTGGTGCAAGTACTGGTGCTCAAGACATGGCCTTTATGACTGCTCCAAGCACTAACAGTACTAATGATGTTAATACTGCCAACCCTGTTAGTACTGTTAGCCCTAATGTTAACACCGCTAGTCCTCAAGTTAGTACTGCTAACTTCAGTGATAATGTTGTGTATGCTTTCATGGTTGAGAATCTCAATGGTTCTAATCTCCTACAGCAGAACTTAGAGCAAATTCATGGAAGTGGTAGGTGAAGCAATAATCATTTAAGGTCGGCAGCTCTCTTCTAAGTATGAGGGAAAAAAAAAAGTTACTTTCGAGGACAGGCAAGAAAATTCTTTCCCCATTTTTTTTTTTTTTAAAAAAAAAAAATAAAAATGATATGATACTGCGGGGTTATGATAAGTCCAAAGTAGTGTGTTTCACACGGTCACAAAGATGGGACACTTTGCCAAGGACAACGAATGCAGGAGAATCAAGAAACAACGTGGTCAGTTCAGAAATTCAAGACAAACACGTAAGAAGCAAGGAAATAATAAAGACATATCTTCAAAGGAAGTGTTGGCTATAGATGGTGTTGGTTTTGACTGGAGTGATATGGTAGAAGAACAGGCTCACACAAACATGACTTTAATGGCGTTTTCAGACTCTGAGGTATACAATGATAAATCTTGCACTAAAACTTGTCTGAAAAACTATGAAACTCTTAAGAAACAGTGTGATGATTTACTTGTTAAACTTAATCAAACTGAATTTACAGCAGCTACTTATAAAAGAGGTTTAGCAACTGTAGAAGAACAACTTGTCATATATAAAAAGAATGAGGTTCTTTTTAGTGAAGAAGCTGTAGTTTTTAAAAGAGAAGTATCTTGAAAAGACTATGAAATAAGTGTGCTTAAAACTGAGTTTGAAAAAGTTAAGCAAGAAAAAGAGGGTATTGAATTTAAAATTGAGAAATTTGATAGTGCCCTCAAGAAGAGCCTCGACAAAGTTGTTGGGAACGTCAGATAACCTGACAATAGTAAAAAGGGTTTTTTAGGGTTTTTTCATGTTGTTTTCAAAACCCCATCCTTTAATTCATAATGGACATACAAACTTGATATTGTCCTTATTCTGGTCTTGATGAATTCAAAGAACCTAAATTTAAAGGTTATGGTCCTAAGGATAGTAAGCTAGAGTCTAATATAATTTGTGATCAAAAATCAGATGTTTCTAATGAAAATTATGATAACTCTTTTGTAAAAGAACAAGTATCAGAAGACACAAGTAGCTTTGTTGAGTCTCCACCTAATGTTGAAAAAGAAACTGTTTTTCCTGCTAATAAAAAGATAGAGTTTGTCAAACCTAAAAATCATGAAAAACCACTTAAAAAGTCAGTTAGGTATGCTGAGATGTATAGATCACCAAAGTTAGTGGGGGATAAGAAACTGGATTATGACTGTGTCTATCAACTTAGGAAGTAGAATTTTGTGATGTATAACAAAACTTGTTTTATTTGTGGGAGTTTTGATCATGTGCAGATTAACTGTACTCACCATCAAAGAAAAATGATGATGTCTAGAAATAACTACAATAGGGTGGATTATAACTATTATGCCAAAACCACACACCCTATTGCTCAAAGGAACATGACTCCAAGAGCAGTTTTGCTAAAAACTGGCCTCACACCCCTTAATACTGTTAGGCCTGTTTATACTGCTCACCCCAAACCAACAGTTCATAGTGCTAGATCAATGACACATTTTTCTAACCAAGCACAATCAACTGTACAAAGGTCCTTTTATAAGAAAACAACATTAACTAACAAATATTTTCATCAAAAGGTTAATACTGCCATGAGAAACTATTACACTACCAGGACCAGAGTAGTTAATACTGCTAGGCCACATATAGCAACAGTCAATACTGTTAGGGCAAACAGGGGCAATGCTGTTAAGGCCTCAGCATGTTGGGTTTGGAGACCTACTAGACCTAATGGTGCATCACTTATTTTTAAGAGACATAACTACATTGATGCACAAGGCAGATCCAAGTCAGTATTGGATTGGGTCCCCAAAGGAAACTAATTTCCTTATTTTTATGTGCAGGGCAAGCCACAAATGAATGATACATGATTTATTGACAGTGGATGCTCAAGGCACATAACCAAGAATATAGCTTATCTCCTAGATTTCAAGGAATTTGATGGAGGTTATGTTACATTTAGGGGAGGAGCATATGGTGGTAGAATTTCTGGTAAAGGTACACTTAAAACTGATAGTCTTGATTTTGAAGATGTATACTTTGTCAATGAGTTACAATTCAACCTTTTTAGTGTCTCACAGATGTGTGACAAAAAGAACTATGTCCTTTTTACTGACGCTGAATGTCTTGTTTTATCTCCTAATTTTAAGTTGCGTGATGAAAGTCAGATACTTCTTAAAATTCCTAGAAAGGACAACATGTACAGTTTTGATATGAAGAACATTATTCCTAAAGAGAGTTTAACTTGTCTTGTTGCAAAGGCTACATTAGATGAATTAATGCTCTGGCATAGGAGGCTTGGTCATATAAATTTTAAGAACATAAATAAGCTTGTTAAGGATAATCTTGTAAGAGGTTTGCCTACAAAACGTTTTGAAAATTACCAAACCTGTGTTGCTTATCTTAAAGGGAAGCAACACAGAGCCTCTTGTAAGTCCAAGGTTCTGAATCCATTTTATGCTTCATATGGATTTATTTTGTCCAACCTTTATGAGTAGTTTAATGCATAAGAAGTATTGCTTAGTAGTTACTAATGATTATAACAGGTTTACTTAGGTTTTCTTTTTAGCAACTAAGGATGAAACCAGTGAGACCCTTAAGAATTTTATCAAAGAAATAGAAAACCTCGTAGATAAAAAAGTGAAAATAATCAGATGTGATAATGGGACAAAGTTTAAGAATAAAGTTATAGATGATTTTTATAGAGAAAAAGGTATTAGGAGGGAATACAGTATAGCTAGGACTCCTTAGCAGAATGGAGTGGCTGAGAGTAGGAATAAGACACTAATTAAGGCTGCTAGAACAATGTTAGCTGACTTTAAGTTACCTACCACATTTTGGGCTGAAGCAGTTAGTACTACTTGATATATACAGAATAGGGTCTTAGTAGTCAAACCTCATAACAAGACACTTTATGAACTTTTTAGAGGCTTTAAACCAGCTCTAAGCTTTACGAGACCATTTGGATGTCATGTTACCATTCTTAATACTTTAGACAATTTAGGCAAGTTTGATGGAAAAAGTGATGAAGGTTTCTTTGTTGGATATTCCTTGAGTAGTAAAGCCTTTAGGGTATACAACAATAGAACCAGGAGTGTAGAAGAAAACTTGCATATTGGGTTTTTAGAGAATAAGCCTATGATAGAAGGGAATGGTCCAAAGTGGTTGTTTGATATCGATTGTCTAACCAAATTTATGAATTATGTACCAATAGCTGCAGGTACAATCACTAATGAATCTGCATGTACACACGGAGAACTTAATGCAGGTACATCTACACAGAAAGAAGAAATCAGTCAAGATTACATTATGATGCCAATTTGGAAAAATGCTTCATACTTTGATTCACTTTCCAAGGATGTTGGTAATGGTGAACCAAAAACTGCTGCTGATGATCAAAAGCAGGTTGAAGATGGTCCAGATAATGAGAATGATGAAAAAGATAAATCTAAAGATGATAGCAGTCCTAAGGAAGTTAATACTATTGGACAACATGTTAATACTGCCAGTCCTAAAGTTAATACTGGTCATTTTAAACTTAATACTGTTGATCCATCAGTTAATACTGCTAGTTCATATGATCCAGATAGCCCTAAAGACATGTTCAAAATGGGAGCTAGTCATACACTTGAAGCCACTCATGTTGAGTTCTTTAGTGATGAAGATGAACCAGAAGTTGATTTGGGGAACATCCTTAATTCCTATACAGTTCCAACCACTCCCAATACAAGAATTCATAAAGATCACCTAATTAAAAATGTGATTGGTGATGTGAAGTCATCTGTTCAGACAAGAAGAATGACAAAACCTACTTCTGAACAAAGGGTTTCTCAATGCTGTTTATAAACAGAAATCATATGACACTCTGAATACTTGTTTATATGCTTGTTTCTTATCCCAGATTGAACCCACAAGCATTGCTAAAGCTCTATCTGATTCATCTTGTGTGGAAGCAATGCAGGAAGAACTCCTGCAATTCAAACTCCAACAGGTTTGGATTCTAGTGGATTTGCCTATTGGGAAGAGGGCCATTGGAACAAAATGGGTCTTCAGAAACAAGAAAGATAAAATAGGGATTGTGATTAGGAATAAAGCAAGGTTGGTTGCACAGGGTCATAGACAAGAAGAAGGTATAGACCATGAAGAAGTTTTTGCTCTTTCGGCAAGAATTAAGGCAACAAGATTGTTTTTAGCCTATGCTTCTTTTATGGGTTTTCTGGTATATCAAATGGATGTGAAGAGTGCATTCTTAAATGGAACTATTGAGGAAGAGGTTTATGTTATTCAACCACCAGGATTTAAAGATCCTGATAATCTAGACAAAGTTTACAAGGTGGTCAAGGCACTTTATGGGTTGCATCAAGCACCAAGAGCATGGTATGAAACCTTGGCTAACTATTTGTTAGGCAATGGGTTTAAAAGAGGGCAGATAGATCAGAGATTGTTTATCAAGAAGCAAAAAGGAGATATTTTGCTTGTACAGGTCTATGTTGATGACATTATCTTTGGCTCTACAAACAAGGAACTATGTACTAGATTTGAGAAGCTTATGAAGGATAAGTTTCAGATGAGTTCTATAGGAGAACTTACTTTCTTTCTAGGATTACAAGTACGGCAGAAGGAAGATGGAATATTTATCAGCCAGGATAAATATGTAGATGAGATTTTGAAGAAATTCAACTACACTGATGTGAAGTCTGCTTCTACTCCAGTTGATTTGGAAAAGCCTTTAGTCAAAGATGGAGATGCTAATGATGTTGATGTACATCTCTATAGATCTATGATTGGGTCCTTGATGTATCTTACAACATTTAGACCAGATATCATGTTTGCAGTATGTGCATGTGCCAGATTCCAAGTTAATCTAAAGACATCACATCTCTTAGCCGTAAAGAGAATTTTTAGATATTTGAAAGGCAAACCAACTTTAGGCCTTTGGTATTCTAGAGATTCTCCATTTGAACTAGTTGCTTATACTGATAGTGACTATGCTGGAGCCACTCAAGATAGGAAGTCAACAACTAGAGGTTGTCAGTTTTTGGGAAACAGGTTGATATCTTGGCAGTGCAAGAAGCAAACTGTGGTTGCTACCTCTACAACTAAAGCTGAATATGTGGCTGCTGCTAGTTGCTGTGGACAAGTACTCTGGATTCAAAAGCAATTACTGGATTATGGGTATAATTTCATGAACACTATGATTTACATTGATAATAAAGTACTATCTGCATTATTGAAAATCCTGTTCAACATTCTAAAACAAAACATATAGAGATTATACACCATTTTATAAGAGATTGCAATGCTAAAAAGTTAATTCAAATGGTTAAAATTGATACTGAACATAATGTTACAGATCTTCTTATAAAAGGTTTTGATACTAGAAGGTTTCAGTATTTGGTCTTAAGTATTGGAATGCTTAATCCTTAATGTTTAAATCTCTTTATGTCTTTGTAAGTGTTGTAAAGGATTAGTACTGTTAGTTGTATCCATTAGTATTGCTAAGTATAACTAGTACTGTCAGTTATACTTAATACTGTTAGTTAAAACAACTAGTCAAAATTAATACTGCTAAACAAGAAAATGCTTTGAATTGTGTTTTTCTTGGTTTTAGACTAACACTTACAGGATAAGCAAGTAGTATGATTAAATTTGATGATACCAATTGTGAAGTTTGCTATAAGAGATACTACTGATTGCTGACCTCTAAAGTATTGTTTGAGGGGAGGTTTAACAGTTCTTAACTTTTATTCATGGGTTATGCATAAATATGGATCCTCATGAATTCTCACATGTCTATCTAGTCATTTCTAGTATGCTTGTGATGAATAGAGGCATGTTGTTGTATAATTATTAAAGACAGAGTTAAAACTATTAAGGAATATATTAATACTGCTAAGTATAATTAGTACTGCTAGTTATACTTAAGACTGCTAGTTAAAAATATTAGTCATGATTAAAACTGTCAGGCAAGTCAAAAAGAGGTCAGGACACTAAGGTACCTCAGTCTGGTGGCCCCCTTGAAAAAGGTTGGTGATGAGGTTGTCCATAAGGAGTTGGGTGACAGAATAGAAAAGGGTTGCCACTACTGCTTCTAGCTTAAAAGCAGAGCAAGAAAGTGGTAACATCAATATGACCCAATCTATGGCAACACTTAATGGATCAAGTCCTTAGGGAATTGGTTCAGGTAGTGGTCCCAGGTGCCAAGATACCATATTGGGGGGTGTAGATGCTCAAACTAGGTTTGAGACTACATCTAAATAGTCCAATGATCCTCCTCTCTCAAGAGGTTACACACTTGGAAGTAGGGAGGACAATATAAAACTATTGGAATTGATGGAAAATTGTACAAAACTGTGTGAAATGGTGAGGAAAAGAAAAGAGAGAAATCGTGAGCTGAAAAATAGAAAGAGAGATGTGTGCATAAAAACAGAAAGAGTGATTTGGTGAGCCAAAAGAAATGAGAGATTCAGTGAGTTTAAAAAAAATAGAAAGAGAGCTTGTGAGAAGAATTCATTTATGATAGAAGTCCTTTTTGGAAAGAAATTAAAGTTAGTGCTGGTAACTCAAACTTAATGCTGTTAATACTGGTAATATAACATAATGATGCTAAGCATAAAGTTTCTATTGCTGGTATACATTAATGCTGCTAAGCTTACGTTGATGCTGTTGAGTTACTGTTGCCGAGTTACTTACTACTGTTAGGCATCATTTAGTGCTGCCAGTTCAAGTTAATGCTGTTGAGGGTGATTTTATAAATACTTCGATTCAGGGTTTCATTCGATTCTTTATTCGATTTCAATCATTCAAACACTCTCTAAACGTAAACTCTAACTCAATTTCATTGTTAATCATTAAAACCCATCACAATGTCGACCCTACAATTTGTTGAAACCCACAACATGATCGCGTTCTTGGAAAAACTTGCTGAATGTAATGGATTTCAGGAAATTATTGATTTTATGAATGCTAATCAAATCCATTATGCTTTAACTGTCAATCCTACTATATACACATCTTGCATTGAACAGATCTGTGCAACAGCAAAGGCAAAAACGATTAATGGTGAATGTCAGTTACAAGCCCTAGTTGATAAAAAGAAGGTGATCATCACGGAGACAAGCATTAGAAGTGATCTTCACTTAGAAGATGCAGGTGATACTGATTGTTTGCCGACTGCTACTATCTTTGAAGAGCTGGCAAGGATGAGGTATGAAAAACCTTCTCAAAGGCTTACATTTTATAAAGCTTTCTTTTCTCCATAATGGAAGTTCTTAATTCATACCATTACGCAATGTCTAAGTGCCAAGACATTTACATGGAACGAATTCAGTAGCACTATGGCCTCTGCAATCATATGCTTGGCCACAAACCAAAAATTTAATTTGTCCAAGTATATTTTTGATGCTATGGTAAAGCACTTAGAAGGAGGGGTAAAATTTCTGATGTATCCACGATTTGTACAAGTGTTTATCATTCAACAGCTTGGGGATATGTCACATCACAAAAAGATTTATGTTACCCCCTCACACACAAAGAAAAGCTTTACCAATATGAAGAGAGAAGGAAAGGACTTTTTTGGGAGAGTAACACCTCTGTTTGCAACAATGATGGTTCAAGCTAATCAAGAAGAGGGTGTAGATTCAGCCATTCCTACTGATTCTCAACAGACACCCATTACTACTCAACCATCATCCTCTAGACCTCAGAAGAAATAGTCTAGGAGGAAACAGAGGAAGAAAACTAAAGTTCCTCAAGATGAGACACACCATGATGATAGTGTTCCTATACCTTCCAATGATCCACTTCTCAGTGGTGAGGATAGAATGCAACTAACAGAATTGATGATTTTGTGTACCAACTTACAAAAATAGGTTCTTGATTTGGAGAAGGCAAAGGATGCTCAAGCAAAGGAGATTGCTGGTTAAAGAAGAGGGTACAAAAGTTAGAAAGGAAAAAGAAATCAAGAACTATAGGGTTAAAAAGATTAAGGAAAGTTGGTGAATCTAGAAGGGTTGAATCCTCTAAGGATAAAGATAGTTTGGGTGCTCAAGAAGATGCATCCAAATAGGGGAGGAGTTTTGAAGACATTGACAAGGATCCTGAAGTTTCTTTAGTTGATGAAACCCAGAGGAGGTTAGATGATGCAGAAATGTTTGATACAGATGATCTTCATGGTGATGAGGTGATTATGGATATGGCAGTTGGTGAGATACAAGAGTAGAGTGCAAAGGTTGATGAAAGAGAGGTTAGCACTGGCGTTGAAGATAGTGCTGCCCCTACAATTTCAGTTACTACTGCTAGTGAAGGAGTTACTGCTACCAAGATTGATGAAATTACTACTACCAGTGCTCCAATAATAGCTATTGATTAAATAAATTTTGCTCAAACTCTTATTAAAATCAAAGCAGCTAAACTTAAAGCTGTTACTACTGTTGCTACAACAACAACAACTACAAGATCCAAGGCTAGAGGGGTTATAGTTTAAGAGCTAAGTGAATTGAGAACAACAACATCATCTTTACAAGCATCACAACCTTCAAAGACTAAAGACAAAGGCAAAGCAATAATGATTAACCCTGAAGTACCTTTGAAAATGAAAGATCAAGTTGCTATTGATGAAGAAATGGCAAGAAATCTTGAAGCTCGGTTGCAAGCTGAACTTATAGATGAAGAGAGGCTTGCAAGGAAAAATGAAGAAGAAGCCATAATAACTTTGATAGAATCATAGGAAAATACACAAGCTATGATGGAGGCTGATAGATTGCTGACTGAGAGACTCCAAACAAGAGAGCAAGGGGAGTTGACAGATGAGGAGAAGGCAAAACTATTTATGTAATTTATGGAGAAGAGAAGAAAACATTTTGCTGCATTAAGAGCACATGAAAAGAGAAAAAGACCTTATACCATGATACAAAAGAGAAATCAAATGTCTATATATCTTAAGATTATGGGTGGATATAAACACAATCAACTAAAGGGCAGAAGCTATGATGAAATCCAAAAGCTGTTTGACAAGGAAATGAAGAGAGTAAATTCTTTTGTGGCTATGAATTCAGAGGCTCAAGAAATTAGTAGAAAGAAGGATGAAAGCAGTTCTAAAAAGGCAAAAATTACACAAGATAGTAGTGCAAAGAGAGGAGGGGATAAACTAGCATCTGATAAGTATAAGAAGCAAAAGACTGATGAGAATGAAGAAGTTGAAGTAGATAATGAAGCTGAGCTGAAAAAGCATATGGTAACAGTCAAAGATGATGATATAGCAATTAATGCTATACCACTTGCTACCAAACCTCCAATAATTGTTGAATACAAGCTTATTAGAGAAGGAATAATGGGACATTATCAATTGATAAGAGCTGATGGAAGTTTCAAGAGATATTCTTCTATGATTAGGATGCTTTGGGGTATTGATAGAGAAGACTTGCAGACTCTCTGGAAGTTGGTCAAAACAAAGCATGGTGATACAAGGCTTGAAGATGAACATGAAAGAGTGTTGTGGGGTGATTTAAAAGTCATGTTTGAACCAGACATAAAAAGTGATGTATGGAGAAATCTACAAGGATACAAAGTAATTGTTTGGAAGTTATTTGATTCCAGTAGAGTGTACTTTGTAAGGTTTGCAAATGTACATATCTTTATGTTGGTTGAGAAAAGATATCCTCTTACACCAATAACAATCACAAATATGCTCAACAAGAAACTTCAAGCTGATTATTGGAATGAGATGTGCTATCAACTACTTAAACTCATGGTAAAGCAGCAAAAGGGTCAATGAAATGTTTGAATGCATCTTCCTGATAGTGATGAGGACTTTTAATAATGAAACTTGAAGATTCATATGATAAACATCAAGTTTAGGGGAGGATTGTTGGGACTTATAGACTTCAAGATGATTCTTAGAGTTACTACTACTCAGGTATATATTAGTGCTGTCAAGCATAACTTAGTACTGTTGGTGATACTAATGAAACTTATGCTAAGTAGTTAGTGCTGCTAGTAGTAACGTTAAGACTGCTAGTACACAGTTACTACTATTAATATATATTAGTACAGCTAGTACTAATGTTACTACTTCTTATGTTTATTAGTACTGCTGGTACAAAAGTTTATGCTGCTGGATTACAACTGCTAGAAGAATTACTACTATCAGAAGGATAAAGACGTGTAAAGAGATAAGGATTGTCTGGAGAATAGGAATACATATGAAGTTAAGTATTAAGTTATTTTTATAAAAGATATGTATAATGTATTTGTTAAACTGATTATGTTTTCTTTTAAAAAAGATCATGATATCTTAGGAAAGTATTGTAAGCCTTGTAGGACTCATTGGTCTATAAAACAAGGCTCTAGGGGCATTAGTTGATATACAAGTTTTTATAGTTGTGAAGTCGATTAAAAAGCTTCAAGGTTGTAAACCCTAGTACTAGTGAAGAGTAATCGTATTATTGATCTAATAATATTAGAGCGTTTGGTTATATCTTTGTTCACTCACAATTACTGTTTTATTCATAATACTTCTAAATATTAATGTGTAGATTCCGCATACACTTTAGTATACATACAAAGTTTCTACAATAAGTTATTTTGGATTTATCCAAGGTAATTTAACCTTAGACAAGGTAAGGAATTGATCAAGGATTGGGATCAACAAGTGGTATTAGAGCTTTGCTTTGAGAAACTTTGATCTAGAAGTCATGGAATTTGAATCTACACATAGATATACTACTGCTAAGCTACCTATACTCAAACTAGGTGAGTATGAGATATGGGTGATAAGAATCAAGCAGTACTTCCAGGTATAAGACTATTCTCTATAGGAGGTCATAGAGAATGGTAACTCATGGGTATTTGTACCACAAACAGTATAAGAGAATGGTACTTTAGTTACAAAGATGTCAGTACCTGTAACTGCTGAAGAAAAGACCAACAAGAAGAATGATGTGAAGGCTAGAAGCTTGCTACTCATGGATCTTCCCAATGAACATCAACTTACTTTTAGTCAGTACAATGATGCTAAAACAATGTTTGCTGCTATCGAAACATGATTTGGAGGTAATGAAGCCACTAAGAAAACATATAAGATACTTTTAAAGAAACAATATGATAATTTTAGTTAACAGGTACAATTGGCAACTTATAGATCCTTGGTGTGGCATTGTACAAAGGAAATCTACTTAAGGGGAAGTTTTGTTTCATTCAGGGAGATGATTACATCTCAACTTCAGGGAAAGTTTTAATTAAAGGCTTTATGATGAAGTTCGTACATGACTTTGTTTGTTTTGTCATCATCAAATAGGGGAAGATTTTTGGTCATTATTGACATAATCAGCATACCATGGTTCGTCCTTGTTTAACTCAGTTTTCAATATCATAAGATGTTCGTCGGGAAACATGTCAGCAATTTCCTATTCCGTGAATGTTCCTAAGTTTGGGTTCTCAAGTCTTGACAAATGATCCGCAGCTAAGTTCTCAGCCTCTTTTTTATCCTTAATCTTAATGTCAAATCCTTAAAGAAGCAGAACCCACCTTATAAGCCTTGGTTTGGCATCTTGTTTGTTAAAAAAAATACTTCAAAGCTGAATGATCAGTATAGACTATGGTTTTTGATAAGATAAGATATGGGCGAAACTTATCAAAAGAGAAAACAACTGTAAGAAGTTCTTTTTTAGTGGTGGTGTAATGCTCTTGGGCATTATTTAGAGTTTTGCTGGCATAATAGATCGGTTTAAATTTCCTGTCTACTCTTTGTCCTAACACAACTCCAACAGCGAAGTCACTAGCGTCACACATTAATTCAAAGGGCACGTTCCAATCGGGAGATATTATGATAGGCGAAGTGGTTATTTTTTCTTTCAAAATGTTAAATGCCTTTTGCAATCCTTAGAAAAATCAAACTTCGCGTCTTTCATTAAAAGTTGGGTCATTGGTTTAGAAATCATGGAAAAGTCTTTTATGAACCTTTAGTAAAATCCAACATGCGCTAGAAAGCTTCTCACCCCTTTTATGTTAGTTGGGTATGGCAATTTAGCTATCACATCGATTTTTGCTCTATCAACCTCAATTCCAGCCCTAGAGATTTTGTGTCCTAATACAATCCCTTCTTTTACCATAAAATGACATTTTTCCTAATTCAGCACAAGGTTGGTTTCTTCACATCTAGCAAGAATCCTATCTAAATTAGCTAGACAACAATCAAAAGAGTTACCGAATACCGAAAAGTCATCCATGAATACTTCCATAAAGTCTTTCACCATGTCATAGAAAATTACCGTCATGCATCTTTGAAAAGTAGCTGGTGCATTGCATAATCGAAACGGCATTCGTCGGTAAGCAAAAGTCCCATAAGGACAAGTGAATGTTGTCTTTTCTTGATCTTCGAGTGCGATCAGGATTTGGAAGAATCCTGAAAAACCATCAAGAAAACAGTAATATTCATTCCCACATAAACGCTCTAACATTTGATCAATAAAGGGAAGAGGGAAATGATCCTTTCGAGTTGCATCATTAAGTTTTTGATAGTCGATGCACACTCGTTATCCTGTAACTGTGTGAGACGGAATTAACTCATTATTGTCATTCAAAACTACAGCAATTCTTTCTTTTTTTGGAAGCCAGTGGATAGGGCTGGAACCCACGACGAACTATTTTTTTTTTTGTTTTTTGCTGGATTGGATAAATCAACATGGATATGGCTGACCCATGAGCTATTCGAGATTGGATAAATTAGTCCTGAATCAAGTAGCTTCACAATCTCATTTTTCACCACGTCTTGGACTTTAGGATTAAAACGTCTTTGCGGTTGAATAACTGGTTTATAGTCATCTTCTATTAGAATCTTGTGTGTGCAGTATGATGGACCGATTCCCTTGATGTCTGACATTTTCTAAGCAATTGCCCCCTTACGTTTCTCCACTACTTGCAAAAGTAACAGTTTCTCCTTTTCGGACAATTTAGATAAGATAATTATGGGAAAAGATTTGTCTCCATGAAGATATGCGTATTCTAAGTGTTGAGGAAAAATTTTCAGCTCAAGTTTCTTCTCATCGATTTCGTTAGCGCTGGCCAAATAAAGTTGTTCACTTTTTACTTTATTGGGTTTTGCTGTTTTCTGCGCAACTGGATGCGGCATATTGACAGCTTTGATATGCCGTATTGAATCAGAGTCATCAGCAGCTTCACATTCCCAACTTTCAAGACGGATGGGAGTGTGGCGGGTTGTGGCAGGGGGGGTGTTTTGTGGAAGATATCTTCGCAACCAACATATAGTTATGTTTAAACATCATTTTCCAAGCTTACAAAAAATTTTGTTTATTTTATTTTTTTGCCCTTCACACCATTGTATCATAACACAACTTTCACTATCCAGTCTCTTGTATCCCTTGTATGATTTCTCAATACATCACTTTCTCTATTGTTGGTTCAAAACATGACTTTTTTCTTAAATCAACCCCCACAACACCTCTTTTACATGGCTCATTCTTCTAGGCCTATAGTATCACCAATTCTTTGTTCTTGACCAACTGCAGAAAGTGTCCTTCTAAAGTTTACTCTGTCTATACTGAAGCGTAGCGATTACTTATGATGTATGACTCTCGGGTTTACGTGCTACCTGATGCGACTGTGTAATGGGTTGTTTGGACACATACGTGGTGTTGAATTGACGAAGTATGTTGAGTGGTTGGAATTATTGATCGGTGTGGGGAAGAGGTTGTGAAGGTATGGTCGTTCGGAGGTGACGCATGCAATTGGCGATGTTGAAATACGGATGCCAGTAGTCAGGATGTTTAGTGCATGACTGGTATCCAGTAGGAGGGGGGAGAGCTAGCAAATGATTGTTGAGTCGTTCACATAGCGAGGGAGTATGGAGACGTCTAGTATTGTTCTTTTGCTTTTCTTAGACTATTAATCTAGCAGTCCACGAGTCCTTATACCCTGTATCTTACTTTGCCACGCTTACTTATTCAGGTGCACTCTAAGTGTGACAAGATTGTTGAGTTTAACGGATGTGCTTCATAAGGGCTAAGGTTGTACGGGGGAGGAGAGAGCTTGGATGTAGCCACTCATTTCTTGGGTAAGAGATGACTGGGCCACGGGGCTTTCTGCATTGGGGCGAGGTATCGATTAGCTTTCTGCCCCTTTATTATTGGCTGATTGTGCTTATAATACACCCCTATAATGCTTATAGATAGATAGACATTTGATTTTTATTTTGTGTCTTGGTATAGATGTGGTTACTATTTTTCCCCCCACATCTCCCCCCGTTACCCCCCCCCCCCCCCCCCCCCCCCACCCCCCCCCCCCCCCCCCCCCCCCCCCCCCCCCCCGACTCATCCCTCTCCCCCGAAAACTCGTCTTCATGCCCAGCATAATGTTTTCTTTTACTTCTCTATGATTCCATAAATAGTTTTGCCTTTTTCTCATCTAGTAACTAATCTTTGCTCTCTGTTGAGTCTCTCAGCCAGCAAATCTATCAGCCTTATCATAGCTTGGGTATTGTGTCCTATGATTCAATCAAGAGACTATGTTGGCTTATTCTTACTTTTTCCTTGCAAGGTTTCTTCTTCTAGAAGTTCAGATTGCAAACTGAGCTTTCTAGAGTTTTTGCATTTCTTAATCAAGAGCAACTTGATCTCTTCTTTTTCAACCGGTAATTCTGGCTCAATCTTTAATGCTTTGCCTTTGGATTTAGGGCTTTATAGGTTTTGATGCTTGTGGGATTGATGTTGTTGTTATGAATTCACTTGGCTCTTGTCTACAACCCCTATTGCCTGGCTGATAGTTGTTGTGAGTGGTAAGTAGACAGTGCAGTAACAGCTTTAGGTTTAGTGCTTTGATTTCATTAAGAGTTTTGAAGCCAAAGTTATTTTTCAGTCTATATTGTGTTGTGAGAGCTACTGGTAGTAGTATTGTCATCCTATTGGGTAGCGCAGTATATCTCCTTCATACACAGCTGTGACAGGAAGTTTTTAGTACAGTCCCCAAATTTACAAGTCATATGTCCTAAAAAATCCATCATCCCCATTTCTGACATCATCAACCTACCCCACACCCCACATCACCAAACCATTATATCTTATCAATACTCAAAGGTCCTAAATTTTCTCAACACACCCCCCACCCCCACCACACCCCACCATATCAATATAACACTAATACAACCCCACAAATATATACTCCATCATGTGGACAGGAGGCTTTCGGCTACCAATTATGGAATAATGAAAAATTACTACTACCAGCTGTGCTCAACAACACACGATCTTATTGATGTACAATAACAATTTTCACCACCCACACAAACAATACCACCCTCTAACCCCCAAACCCCACACACACATAAATAACACAACCCCCCACCCCCCCCCCCCCCAACCAAACCCCCACCACCCACACCACCTACACCCCCCCCACACCCAAACACCCCCCCCCTACGACCTACCCCTCACGCACGTCCGCTGCGTCTCAAAGTATCCCCCCCCCACACAGCTGCCTAGACAACTTTTAGTCTACATACATAACTTGTGTCTAAGGGTGGCAACACTTTATACATCAACACTTGTTACTAAACTTCTCTTTCATCAACAATTTTGCCACTATTGCTATTGTTTATCACCAAAGTTCTTCCATATCTACTAATCACCTCTACTCACATGAAGATTAGTATCAGATTGTATTAACATTCTTCTGCATTCATTCTGTACCTCCATGGGTTTCATCAATTAAGAAACCTTCAGCATCTTGTCTAATGCTTTCAAAGTACATACCTCCCCCCACCCACCCACTGTGTGGGATTGCATCTTCTGATGCACCCAAACTATATTTATCCATCAAAGGATTCAACCGCCTTGTAGATTCACCAACTTTCCTTAATTACTTTTTAACCTGTAGTTATTGTTTTCGCCTTTTTTCCTTTCCAACTTTGGACCCTCTTCTTTAAAATCCTAGAATCCTCCTTTACTGAGATCCTTTGTTTCTCCAGAATCGCAAGAACCTATTTTTGTAAGTTGGTACATAAAATAATCAATTCTGTTAGTTGTCATTCTTATCCTCACCTCACTGAGAAGTAGATTCATTGGTAAGGTATCGTATGAACACTTAACTTCATCATTGGAGTTGTGTCTCTCATGGAGGATAACTTGCATATTGTTCTTCCTCTTATTTCGCTCTCGTCCCGCTTGACTATTTCTCTTATGAGGTCTAGAGGAGATGGGTGGAGGTAGTAATGGGTCTGTCTGTTTGAGAATCAGATGGAATGCTGGATCTATACCCTTTCTTGATTAGCTTGAAACCATCTTTGTTGCAAAACATAGGTGTTACTTCCAGAAAAAATCCTTTTCCTTCATGCTGCTTCATATTGGTAAAGATTTTCTTTGATGTGGTGAGGGGGTATCATAAGATCGTTTTGGTGAGACATGTGGAACAGTATTATGCACTTAAGCTGTTGATTGGAAATTAATATCACTTGTCTACAAAATCGTGGATTACTTTAGGAAATTTGACCAGCCCTTCCGCTCTAAGTGCGCTTTTAACATCCTATTATGCTAATCAGGAAAATATACTTGGAGAATTAAATTTTTGGGTTTTGTGGTCAAGCATATGATTGCAAGGAGTGTTGCAGAGGCCATTGTTGCTACTGAATTTCTGTTCATGCAGTGGTCTTAGCACTTAGGCATTGCGAAATGTTCTGAATCAAAGAACTTCCATTGTGGAGAAAAGAAGCTTTATAAATTGTAAGTTTGAGAAGTGTTTTTCATTACCCTCATCTTGCAAGCTCTTAAAGATAGTGCAGTTAGCAAACAGTAAGTACCACTGCATCTTTCTAAGTGAAGATCACTTCTATTGCTTGTACGTGTTGATCACGTTACTTTTTATCAAGACTAGGGCTTGTAAATGAGTCACATTAAGCGTTTTTGCCTTTGTGTTTGCCCAGAAAACTATTCAATGCAAGGATGTGTATATAGTTGCTTTGACCGGTTAAAGCATAATGGATTTGATAAGAATTCAGATAATTCAATAATTTCCTGAAATCCCATACTTTTAGCTAGGTTTTTTTCCAAGAACGCAATCATGTTCGTGGGTTTCAGCAATAAATAGGTAGGCGTGACTTTTGTGATGGGTTTAGATGTATTAACAATTATATTGAGTTAGGGTTTAAGTTTAGACGAGTGTTTGAATGGATTGAAATGAATAAAAGAACTGAATTGAAACCTCCGAATCAAATTATTTATAAGTCACCCTCAATAGCATTAACTATGAGATTGGCTAGCACTAAAAGATGCCCTTATCAGTTGTAAGAGTAACTCGGCAGTAGTAACTCAACAGCATCAACGTAAGCTTTAACAGCATTATGTATACCTCAGCATGTAGAAGAACTTTATGCGTTAACAGCTTAAGTGTAGATTACAGTATTTAACAGCATCTAAGTTTGAAGTTTCCAGCATTAACTTTCAATTTCTTGTCCAAAAATAACTCTTTTTATTTTTTTAATATTTTTTTAAAACTCATTGAAGTTCTCTCATTTCTTTCAGGTCTTACCCAAATTCTCTTTCTGTTTTTTTGCTACTTCTCTACTTTCTATTTTTTAGCTACATTGCTCTCTTTTCTTTTCCTCACTATGGTGCACACAGTTTTGTACAATTGGCCATCAATTCCAATAGTTTCATTACTGTCGCCTCCCCCACTTTCCAAGTGTGTAAAACCTCTTGGAGAGGTTGATCATTGGCACTATTTAGATGTATTGTCAGTCTCTAAATCCTAGTTCTAAGCATCTATACCCCCCCCCCCCCTAATATGGGTATCTTGGTCACTAGGACATGCCTGAACAATTCCTAAGGCTTGATCCATAGTGTTGCCATGATTGGGTCTTATGAATGTTACCACTTTCCTGCTCTGCTTCTATAGACTAGAGAAGCAGTAGTGGCATCTTCCCTTTCCATTCTGTCACCCAAGTTCTCCTTATGGACAACCTCATCAACCAACCCTTATAGCAGGGGGGCACCAGATCTGAGGTACCTTAGTGTCTGGCCTCCTTTTTTTTTCTTGACAGGCCTGATCAGTTTTAATCCTGACTAAAGCTTTAACTAGCAGTCTTAAGTTTAACTAGTAGTACTAATTGATTACTTAGACAGTATTCAAATATAAACGTCTCTTTTGAGTCATTTTCTATGATTGTGACTGTTGTACTATGAAATAATACCCCAGATTAGCTTCCGCTGCTATTTGTCAAAATGAGGGTGTTATAGAGAATTCACGAGGATCCATATTTATGCATAACCCATGAATAAAAGTTAAGAACTGTTAAACCTCCCCTCAAACAATACTTCATAGGTCAGCAATCAGCAGTATCTCTTATAACAAACTTCACAATTTGTATCATCAAATTTAATCATACTGCTTGCTTATCCTGCAAGTGTTAGTCCAAAACCAAGAAAAAAAACACAATCCAAAGCATTTTCTTGTTTAGCAGTATTAATTTTAACTAGTAGTTTTAACTAACAGTATTAAGTATAAGTGACAGTACTAGTTATACTTATCAGTACTAATGGATACAACTAACAGTACTAATCCTTTACAAAGACATAAAGAGATTTAAACAATAAGGATTAAGCATTCCAATACTTGAGACCAAGTACTAAAACCTTCCAGCATCAAAACCTTTTGTAAGAAGATCTGTAACATTATGTTCAGTATCAATTTTAACCATTTGAATTAACTTTTTAGCATTGCAATCTCTTATAAAATGATGTCTAATCTCTATATGTTTTGTTTTAGAATGTTGAACATGATTTTCAATAATACAGATATTACTGTTATTATCAATGTGAATCATAGTATTCATGAAGTATACCCATAATCCAACAATTGGTTTTGAATCCAGAGTACTTGTCCACAGCAACTAGCAGTAGCCACATATTCAGCTTCAGTTGTAGAGGTGGCAACCACAGTATGCTTCTTGCACTGCCAAGATATCAACCTGTTTCCCAAAAACTGACAACCTCTAGTTGTTGACTTCCTATCTTGAGTGGCTCCAGCATAGTCACACCATGTGCTCATCCCCCAAATGTAATATAACCTCCATCAAATTCCTTGAAATCTAAGAGATAAGCTATGTTCCCAGTCATGTGTCTTGAGCATCCACTGTCAATAAATCATGTATCATCCTGTTGTGGCTTGCCTTGCACATAAAAATAAGGAAATTAGTTTCCTTTGGGGACCCAAGCCATTACTGACTTGGATCTGCCTCGTGCATCAATGTAGTTGTGTTTCTTCAAAGTGATTGATGCACTATCAAGTTTGGTAGGTCTCCAAACCCAAAATGTTAAGGCCTTTACAACATTTTCATGATTAACCCTAACAGCATTAACAACTACTGAATGTGGCCTAGCAGTATTAACTGCTTTTGGCCTAGCAGTATTAACTGCTTTAGCCTTGGCAGTATTATTTGTTTGGGTAAACTTTTTGTTGGTTAATACTGTTTTTGATTGATAGGGCCTTTTTACAGTTGATTGTGCTGATTTTGAAAACCGTGACATTGATTTAGCACTAAAAATTATAGATTTGGGATGAGCAGTATTAACTGTCCTGTCAGTATTAAATGGTTTTAGGCCAGTTTTCATTAAAACTACTTTTGGAACCATGTTCCTTTGAGCATTAGGGTGAGTCATGTTGGTAGTATAGTTGTAGTACACCCTGTTATAAGTATTCCCATATACCACCCTTTCCCTTTGATGGTATTTGCAATGAGCCTGCACATGATCAAAACTCCCACAAATGAAGCAAGCTTTGTTATACATCACAAAATCACTTCCTAGTTGATTGGACTTCTGTCAATTCTAGTTTCTTTGATTCCCCCTAGGACTTTGTGATCTATACATCTCAGCATACCTAACTGACTTTTTAACAAGTTTTTCATGATTTTTAGGTTTGACAAACTTTATCTTTTTATCAACAAGAAAAACAGTTTCTTTATCAACATTAAGTGAAGACTCAACAAAGCTACTTGCGTCTTCTGATACTTGTTCTTTTACCAGAGAGTCATCAAAATTTTCCTTAGAATCATCTGATTTTGTATCATAAACATTGTTAGACTCTAGCTTACTATCCTTAGAACCATAACTTTTAAATTCAGGGTCTTTGAATTCATCAAGACCAGAATAACACAAATCAAGTTTTTTAGGTCAATTATAGATTAAAGGATGGGGTGGAGGAACAACATTATACCCTAAACCCTTTTTACTTCTGTCAGTTATCTGACTTCCTAACAACTTGTCTAGGCTCTTTGAGGCATTATCAAATTTCTCAATTTTAAATTCAATACCCTCTTTTTCTTGCTTAACTTTTTCAAACTCAGTTTTAAGCACACTTATTTCATAGTCTTTGCAAGCAACTTCCCTTTTAAGAACTGCAACTTCTTCACTAAAAAGAACCTCATTCTTTCTATATGTGACAAGTTGTTCTTCCTACAGTTGCTAAACCTCTTTTATAAGTAGTTGTTGTCAATTTCAGTTTTTTTTTTTATTGATTAAGCTTAACAATTAAATCATCACACTATTTCTTAAGAGTTTCATAGTTTTTCAGACAAGTTTTAGTGCAAGATTTATCGTTATATACCTCAGAGTCTGAAAACGCCATTAGAGCCATGTTTGTCTGAACCTGTTCTTCTGCCATATCACTCTAGTCAAAACCTACACCATCTATAGCCAACATTGCCTTTGAAGATGTGTCTTCATTGTTTCCATGCTTCCTAGTGTTGTCTTAATTTTTGAACTGACCCTCTTTTGTTCCTTGTTGGCTCCAGTATCTACACTTCCCCTGAAAATGTCGCCATCTTGTGACAGTTGAAACACTCTACCTTGGATTTATCATATCCAGCAGTATCATTAACATTAATGAAAATTTTCTTGCATGTCCTCTGAAAGTACCTCTTTGCCCTCATACTTAGCAGAGAGAGTTGCCACTTCAAATCCATTGGCTTCCATATTATCTTCATGAATTCTCTAAGTCTCCTTCTTTATGAGAATAAAACCATTAGATACTCACCAGAAAAGCATACACAGCATTATCACTAAAGCTAGCAGTACTAACTTGAGGACTAGCAGTGTTAACATTAGGGCTAACAGTACTAACTTCATATGCAGGTTTAGCAGTATTAACATCATTAGTACTGTTAGTGCTTGGAGCAGTCATAAAGGCCAAGGTTTGAGCACCACTACTTGCACCAACAGATTTCTTTACACTTTGTTCAACAATTTTGAAGTTGTTGTATAAATCATCGATGCTCATTTTTTCAATTTCAGCCTTATTCATCCAGACTACAACATGAGTATTCCACTCAGGGGGCAAGCTTCCCAAAAAATTTGAATTTAAGTCTTCTTGAGTGATGACTACACCCAAAATTGCAAGCCTACTAACAATCTTCTGGAGCCTGTTAAAGATAGAGTCAAGAGACTCTATGCTTGATGCACTAAAATTTTCATATTGTTGCTTCAAAAGTGTCTTCTGTGTTTTCTTAGTGGCTTTATTACCTCCAAATCGTGTTTCGATAGCAGCAAACATTGTTTTAGCATCATTGTACTGACTAAAAGTAAGTTGATGTTCATATGGGAAGAGCCATGAGTACAACTTCTAGCCTTCACAATCATTCTTCTTGTTGGTATTTTCTTCAGCAGTTACAGGTACTAACATCTTTGTATCTAAAGTACCATTCTCTTGTGCTGTTTATGGTACAGATACCCATGAGTTACCATTCTCTATGACCTCCCATGGAGCATAGTCTTGTACCTGAAAGTACTGCTTGATTCTTATCACCCACATCTTATACTCACCTATTTGAGTAAGGAAGCTTAGTATTAAATTAACTATGTGCAGATTCAAATTCCATGACTTCTAGATCAAAGTTTCTCAAAGCAAAAGCTCTGATACCACTTGTTGATCCCAATCCTTGATCAATTCCTTTGCTTGTCTAAGGTTAAATTACCTTAGATAAATCTGTTAGCCTTAAAATATGGTGACATATCCGGAATTACATTAGTTCATTTATAGTGTGACATATAGGTTACTATTAATGTACTAAGTATGATAGTTTATGTCACAAGGACTATAAATACCATCCCCTCCAACCTTGCATGGAGGGTGAAGTTCACATTTGTATAATGTGTAAGTGTGTGTTGTTTTCTCTCAACACATCCATATCTTCCCATCTCTTTTTCATCTTTCAAGCTCTAATAATATGGCAGTACATTTTTATTATCACTTTACCATACCTCCAGATCTATTTTAATTCCTTGTTCTTGTATGTCATTTATTCTCTACAATTGTATCAGAGCTGCAGGGGTGTGTCATATCATTTGTTTGTTGTTACTGTTCACTCGGTTACTGTTCATGTTGTTTCGGGTTGTTTATTGTTGTTACAAGTTCTGCCATGCGTTTTGTGCTAAAATAACATGTTCTTCAAGTAAACAAATCTGGGTTTATATCTATTTTTCCTGGTTGCGTTTTGGTGAAGAGGAAAAACCCAGATCCAGTTTTAAGAAAAAGTACAAAAGTACTGAAAGTGACAGGTCAACTGCGTTTTGGTGTGGTCAACTGCGTTTTGGCCATTGCGTTTTGACAGATTTGATTGCGTTTTGGTGGCTGTGTTTTGCCTGTTGAAGACCATTTATAAAGAATATGGAAACGAAATGCTGCCCAAATCACAACAAGACTACGTTTTGTGACTATTGCGTTTTGCTAAACCACGACCAAACCGAGTCAACTTGGTTATTACCGAGTTGACCCGGTCACTCAATGAGATCAAACCACGAACAAGAAAAGAAGACACAAGACTCAAAATAAACCACAACAACAATGATAACAATCAACTGCTAAACATCACAGCATACCACAATTACAACTAAATCAAAACAGCCTCAATAAGATCAAATTTCGTCACAAATACATATCAAACAAATCCCATATCTACACCTACTCCTTTCATCACATTTCAAACCCACAAAAATCCATCTCACGACTACATCTCCTCCATCTACATCAACAACAAGACTCGAACTTAAATGAACAACCCATATGATCTCAGTATCAGTTCTTGTCGTGTGTCACAATTAATTCATGACCTTCAAGAGATCAAGCACACGAAAGAAACAGTTTCTTCACCGATCTGTAGAAAGTTACAAACTTTCTTTTATATACGAAAATTAAAGAAAGAATATTAACAAGATTGTTATACACTTTTCTTTCTCTCGATTTCAGAAAGACACACAAACAAAATCATAATCAACCTACCTGAGACCCTGTTATACGAGGTCTTGAAGCAAAATTTCTTGGTTCCTCTTCGTAGCGTATGGGTTGATAAAGATATAAACAAAATTAATATTTTGGTTTGTGTTTTCGTTTGAATGATGCTCCCCACTATGGAGATGTGATGTGATTTCGTATGGGGATTTTCTGGATTATGGGAGTGTGATGTATCTAGTATACTCTGAGCTTATAGCTGATGATGGATTGATGTGATTTATTTTTTTTGGTAGAGAGGGAAACGAATAGAATGTGGCGGATGATAAAAGAGATTAGGGTTAGTGCAACCCTAATTATAAGGTAGATTTATTTCCTATTTCTCTTTCTAGGCCAAGGTTATAGATTTGTATATGGACCCGGGTTGTGATTTTGCTCATGGGTTTGTGGTAATCGAGCCTTATAAAAAAATGATGAGCCGAGTTTTTTATGTGGTGCCGTTCTAGCAAAAAAAAACCAAGGGGCCAAGTATATTTTTTATGTGGGCTGTTATACCAATTCAAAATGAGCCGATTATATTGGATTGGTGCTGGGCTAGAATTATTATTAATCTCAAAGTTATTAGTTTTAAGCTAGTAATTTTTTTTGGATTAAGCCGAGCATGAAATATACTTTCACGGCAAGTTTAGACTAGACGATGTTTATCCGTTGACGACAATTCAAAATAAAATTTGTCCTAGTTTAACGACAATTGAACAACAACAACAAACATGATACATAACGCTAAAAAGATCCTGAAGAGATTCGATAAATGATGAACGGCTAGAGATTCGGATTACGATGACATGTGATCACGGAGTTGATTTTGTATCCCTTATTTGATATTGAAGTTAGATTTCACGAAGGCGTCTACTTATTTCATCATCGAGACTTTCTTTTATTTTTTATCGATTGATGACTTGCTTGAACATGTATAGCAGATGATTAAGACTTGAACTATCTAGTTACCAGCAGTCAGGGGTGGTTGGTTGCAGACTTGGATAACTATCACTAAAGGAGTTTACGTTTTGTACTCAGTGTCACACGCCGAAGTCGATGTGGATAATAACAAATAGGTTGTTTTACTTCTTATCTTATGCGTATAGGTTATATTACGTATAGATATAATCTTTGCAAACCGTTCTTCAATCACAACAGTGCAAAGCTAAGTAACATATTTGGGGGATTTCATTTCTTGTTTCAAGTTTGGTATATCGAGTTTACTTCACAATGATCACAACAAAAGACGACGAAGAAAGAATACGAGGTTTGTTAAAGTTAGCAAAGAGTTTAATGGTTTTTGAGATGTAAACACATTCTCTCTCTATCTATTCAAGATAAAGTACATCACAGTCTAAGGCCAAAATCTCAAGTTCTTCAACGAATTCATAACAAGACCTTGAATTATACAGTTTTCTTGATTCTTGCTCCATCTCCTCTACGGTTTTCTGAAGACAAAGAGAGTATTGCTTTTCTTTGAACTCAAGATTTGTGCTAAAGACCAAGAACCTTCTCGGTATATGTCCGTACACACAATGATCTTCCGAGAGTTCGCAACCATCATGGGGAAAATGTGTACATCCGGGACTTAATTGACTTCGATGTTACCATGTCAACTTCCAGGGGGAAGTTTGTTAGCCCTAAAAATGTTTAGTATGGTTTATGAAGTATTATGCATACGTGAGAAGAATTGTTGTTGATTTCTCGCATGCACCCCCGAACGAATATTCACCAAGCCCGAATGACAAGAAGCAGTAGTCGTTGGTGTGGTTTGACTTCTACAAATTTCCGATGTGCACGTCAATGACAAGTAGAAGATTGTCCAAGCTACTTCAAAGTTTTAGAATCTGCTTAAGATAGGGATGTTGGTTTGGGGGGAACTGATTCAGAAACTATCGCCAAAAGGAGTCCTATGAAGAAAGCATTTCAAGACATGCTGCATGGACTGGGGGAAGTTAATCCAGTTCATGCATACTATAATGGTTCCTAATGAAGATCCAAGCTTGAGTACAAGTTTCAAGACAAGGAGAACTCAGAAGACATCTTCAGCTTTGGAAGTGCTTTGGAAGACTTTATTTTTGTTGTATTTGTACCTGATAGGAACATTGTTAATTACTTTCCATATGAGTCCCCATATTTGGGGGAAATTTGTAGCCTTAAAAAATGAGGTGACATATCCGGAATAACATTAGTTCATTTATAGTGTGAAAATAGGGACTAATAATGACTAAGTACAATAGTTGTGTGTCACTAGGACTATAAATACCCCATCCATACTTCCATGGAGGGGTGAAGTTCAACATTTTAAATTGAGTAAGTGTGTGTGTTTTCTCTCTAACACATACACTCTTCCCATCTCATTTTCATGCTTCCAACTCTAAAATATATGCGCTCTGACCATTTATATCACTTTAACCATCCTCGCAAGATCTATTGTATAAAATTTCTTGTTCTTGTAATGTCATTTTATTCCATCCGTACACAAATCCAAAATAACTTGTTGTAGAAACTTTGTATGTATACTAAAGTGTATGCGGAATCTACACCTTAATATCTAGAAGTATTATGAATAAAACGGTAATTGTGAATGAACAAGGATATAACCAAACGCTCTAATATTATTAGATCAATAATACGAGTACTCCTCACTAGTACTAGGGTTTACAACCTTGAAGCTTTTTAATCGACTTCACAACTATAAAAAACTTGTATATAAACTAATGCCCCTAGAGCCTGCTTTTATAGACCAAGGAGTCTTACAAGGCTTACAATACTTTCCGAAGATATCATGATCTTTTCCAAAAGAAAACATAATCTCTTAAACAAATACATTATACATATCTTTTACAAAAATAACTCAATACTTATCTTCATAAGTATTCTTATTCTCTAGATAATCCTTATCTCTTTACTCGTCTTTATCCTTCTGACAGTAGTAATTCTTCTAGCAGTTGTAATCCAGCAGCATAAACTTTAGTACTAGCAGTACTGATAAACATAAGCAGTAGTAACATTAGTACTTGCAGTACTAATATATACTAACAGTAGTAACTGTGTACTAGCAGTCTTAACATTACTACTAGCAACACTAACTACTTAGCATATATTTCCGTCTTCAACTCTGAGCAGTCTTAACTTCAATAAGCAGCAGTAACTTAATACTAACAGTACTAACTTATACTAACAGTAGTAACTAGCAGTAGTAACTTTATACTACCAGTACTAACTACTTAGCATAATTTTCATTAGTATCACCAACACTACTAAGTTATGCTTGACAGCACTAATATATACCTGAGCAGTAGTAACTCTGAGAATCATCTTGAAGTCTTTAAGTCCCAACATTTACTTAGATATTTCTTAAGGGAAAACGATACTCAAAGGCTATTTTCAAATAATTTATTTTATGCTAATTACTTTATTTCTTTGGAAAATTTGGGTGATAGAACTACGAATGCGAGCATAAGTGGTAGATTGGTACGTAACTAGTAAGTGGTAGATTGGTACATAACCATTTAGTGGTAGATTTGGACATGACTATGATTCCTAAGTTGATAACTATGATCACTAAGTTGATGAATATGATTACTAAGTTGATGATTATGATTGCTATGTAGATGACTATGATTCCTATATTTCTATTTAGCCAACAGTTGTGGTAGATGACTGGTTGGAAACCTATTTAGCCAACAGTTATGGTAGGCGAATGGTTGAAAACCTATTTAGCCAACAGTTGTGGTATGCGACTGGTTGGAAACCTATTTAGCCAACATGTCTTAACTCAACTTAGTATTTGAGCTTCAGCTGGTAGTTGACTTGTTGGAAACCAAAAGTGCACATGATTCGTTTGATTCCTATTGAGCCAACAATCGGGTAGTCAACTTGTTGGAAACTTATGAATAACATGTTGAATATGGTAACATATAAATTACTTATTGGAAACCTATGATTACTATATTCCTATTAAGACAACACTCGGGAAGTCGACTTGTTGGAAACCTATGATTACTATTCAACTCTAGCTGGTAGTTGACTTGCTGGAAGGCCATTTTGGTAAATAAGTATGCATGATTGAATGATTGGTACATAAAGCTCATTTTCATATCCTAATACATTTTTAAAATTCAAAGCATCCTTTGTTACTCCACAAACCCCTTTATCAATGTTACAACATTTGGTTTTTGAGCAACCCCAAAATTGAGTCAATTCTTAAAAAACGTTGAGCTTTTTAAAAATTCATAACTTAAATTCATGACAGTTCTTATTTGATGAGTTGTGGAATTAAGTTAGATTCAAGTTGTTACTTAGCTTAAAGTTTTTAATGAATTTGCTCGACGACGAGCAAGTCTTGAATGATGTGATTTGGATATTTCTTTACACTTTTATTACCTGTACTCCATGCCCATCAAAATGCTTTTATTACTTAGACCTACGAGCTCTTCAACTTTATGTTAACGTTTTTGAGTATTTATTTTCAGGTAATAACAATAGCAATGCTTAAGGAATATAGAGTTTCCTGCCTTGCCTAGTAAGACCTAAGACGGAACCCTCTTGGTTCATTTGCTTTGAACGATTTGCATTAGTCCTTTTATGGATTTTATTGGTTTGTTGTTTTGTTGAACGCTCATCCTGGGTTGTTGGATTTTATAACTATGTTGTCGTTGTATTGACATCACGATACAAGTCTTCGCTTGTGTCGGGAGTCGTCATGGCATTTTATGTTGGATTTTCATTTAGTGAGTTCTCTACTATCTTATATCAATGTGTTATGACGATCCTCTCCGTCACGCCTCACATTTCTGCCTAGACGGGTGTGACACAAAATCAACGTTGAGTTAATTTAGGTTATGAAAGAAGCGTATCCTTACATGCCATGCTTAAACACGGCACGAGACAGAAAGATCGATCAATACATTACATGAAAACCCTAAAATGATTTAGAAAAGAAAACCCCAAACAACGATTATAAACCATAGCAATTAAAATTGAGCCAAAACAAACGAATCAAGTAAAGAAATATGATTATACACAAATGAGAATCATAGCCCAAACCAAGATCGGTGCTTGTTAAAGGTTAAAAGATCGATTTGTAAACGTTGAATTATGGTTTTTTGGAAATCGTCAATCGCTAGGGATGGGAGGTTTTTAAACTATGATTGCTTGGTGTCCAAAGCAAGCAAAGATAGTATGAAATTCTAATTTCATGAGGATTGTACCCCTTCATCTCTATAAAAGGAGGTGAGAGGGACAATAGTTTGTAAATTCTTTCTTGTTTATTCGTTAATTAATATAAAGCTACGTTTGAGGTTACATGTATGTTTTCTTTGAGTCCATATTACACGCTAGCTTTCAAAGTTTGTTGGTCTTTTTCCGACATAAACTAATTCAATTTGAAAACTTTGTCAAACTAATTATGGAAAATATATGAGGGTTCTTGTCGACCACATAAATTAGCGAAGTCAAAAAGACCTCACATTGCATGTTTTGCTGGGGAAAAACATCAATAGGCGTCGTGCTCTCATCAGCCCAGTAATTAGTGTCAAAGCGTGCGTAGTACTCCCGTGTTGGCTCATCCGATAAGTCAACTAACGAGGTAGACTCATAAAATATAGGAAAAGCCCGATCCGAAAGATCTAGTTAGTGCCAACTCAAGCTTTGGCTATATTCAGAGCACAAGGTACGATGGCTGATGGCTTGAGCCATCAGCGAAAACGCCAGCCCACGGCGCGAGAACCACACCGTGGGTGGCGTTTTCACCTCTCGCGCCGCCACGACCAGCCGAGATGGTGGGCGAAAACGCGACGTGAAAACGCGAGACGCTGTACCGCGTCTCGCGTTTCGCGTTTATATATATATATATATATATATATCATGTTACAACACATATACATATAATAAATATATATTAATATAAAATATCATATATATACATATATATATATTTAAAAAGTAGCCGTTGGGGGAGCGCGTGAATTCGAAAAATAGCTGTTTTAATGGTGTTTTTTGCAACTTTTGAGCCATTATTTCACTATAAATACATATACAAACTCCTATTTTTATACATCCCTTTCATATTCTTATAAATCCCTTTCAATTTTCATACAACAAAATAAATTCAAATGATTTGTCCGATATTTACGAGTATCACACTCAACTCGATATGGAATTCTTATAAATCCTTTTCAATTTTTTTTTAAATTTATGTAATGTGTTTTTTTAATTAATGAAATTTAAAATTTATATTTATATGGTTTTTTATAAAATGAAAAAAAAAGTGAGGTCCTCCCATAACACCAAAAAATCTAATGTTAATCACGGAGCCTCTTTTTGATGTTATGAGAGTTTTTTGTGTTATGGAGAAAAGTTGTCACTTTTTGCCCATGGCTCAAACCACACCTAGTGCTCTCAAGGTCTAGTTTTAATGATCTATACACACAATCCGAAACTGTGTTGTTCAATTTAACACTTATTTGGTCCTTTTTTTTCTTACTTGCCATGGTAAGTATTGCATGTTCTCGACCCGTTATAGATAAACGAGCCATTGCTGTTTCCCGTTTTCGCTGAGATGGAGCTTTTGTGATAAGTTTGGTGGATTTGGCTCGATGGAAAGAGTTTGATACAACATGACCGTCAAGTAAATTCATAGGCATGCAAGAAAATGAATGTGAATTAACGATACTAGCAGACTGTCGTTTAGATCCATATAACTCAATGTATGAAGAATACAGTTATCTAGAATTAAATTGTTGATTGTAATCAGAATCTAGCCGATTCATCCAAAAATATTCTTCCTAGTTCACCAAATAAATAATCAAAATTTTAAAAAGTAGATAATAACTTTTTTCTAATTTTTTTTATTATATGTGTATTCTAGATCAGTTACTATTATAAGTCACTCTGCCTTTCGAAAATGAGCATGTCTTCTCGATTGGCTGAGCCAACCTAGAGTATGTGAAACTACTTGTCAATAAATTATTGCATATTCAGTCACGGGTGAAGTACTTCTAATTCTATGTATGTGAACTCTTGTCGCCTTATTGATTCAAGCACACTTATTGAGGAACGGGCCAATTTATTTTTAGGAGCTTATAATCACATGAATAAAAAAAGGCTTTCCTCAAATTAGCATAACTTGGATTATGGGATTACGTTTCAGGCCAAGGCTCAAGCAAATCGAAGCTTGAAGGGAGGAGAACGTCGTGGTGAAATGCCTACGGCGGTTTAAGAAACTTTCGTGCCATAAAACGCCCTACTTTAAGAGTTATTTGCATTTTTATGTTTTTTTCTAAATTTGTTGCACTTGGTTATTGGCCTAGTTTTCGGCCCGTTTGTCTTTTGTGCCTATTTTCGATTTCCTATCTATATTTAATAGTTGTATGTGGTGTGAGAATAATTAGTTATGAAATATTTGAAAAGTCTAATTTTTTAAAGTTCATTTTAATTATCGGTATTCTAGTGAATCAACGATAGCTGAAAAGGTTGATGCTGGTATTCGCAAGAATCAACATATTTAACTTGTGTGTTTTGTGTTTACTCTAAATCACTTAGTTTATTAAATAAACGTTGAAGATGTATGTTATCTGGTTTTGTAGGTTCATAGTGCATGAACTTTTCTTTAGCTTCCTGGATAAAGAAATAATAGAACAACAAGACAAAACTACAAAAGTGTTTAAGTAATTTACCGTTCTAGAGGAAATAGGAGAGTTCCCACGCTTCTAGACAAGTAATCCACCTAAGTATCTGAAAGTAAGACAGAAAACCCGTTAGCTCGCCCCGGGTGTTGACCCAGGACCAAGCTCGGGCGTGAAAGTAAGTACTTTTGTAAGAGCCGAAGGGGCTATGAGTAATAAATGTGTGTGTGTGGTGTAATCAGTGCCCCCTTCAAGTAGTAAATGCTTGGGTATTTATACTACTTGAAGTACTGTTTGGAAATACTGTTCTTGACACCTTGGGAATGAAGGAGACGACCTATGCCTAGCCTTTGCCTTGGGTGTCGGTACTCCTTGGAGACATCGCTCCTTAATTCCCGGGATAGCGATGTTGCATAAGTGCTTGTTATTGTCCAACAGTTTGAAGAGGTGTCCTTCTTTATCGAGTCTAACGTTTTGTCTTCTTTCGGGTTGATGTAGTACGCCCGTCCGGACCCGTACGACCCGTTCGGATATGGGGCCCGTCCGGTATATACGCGGACATGTCCCCCCCAGTATGACTTTAATAGTCACAAACTATTAGAGTGATACTTAAGAGTGCTCAGTTGAAAGGGCCGGAACCACTGCTCTTGCTTTCGTCCTCTCCGTTTTCATCTCCTTTTTTTTTGGAACGCCTTCCTTGATGAATATAGGACAAAACCCATAATTACAGTGGGTTAAAATTCATTACTTGCTTTCGTCCCTTTTCATCTGGGACGTACGCGTGGCGCGCACCTTGCAACGGAGGGTCAAGATTGGGCCTTGCCAGCTGTGTGACATGTTGCCATGGCCCAAAGCCCAATGCTTTGCCTATAAATAGCCCACCGCTTCTTTTTACTGCGTGTAAAATCTTGAGCCGAACGTCTCTTCTTCTTTTTGCTCTTCGCGTTTTCAGGTATATACTCCTTCCTTTGTATTTTTGATAAATGTCCGAAGAGGATCAAAACGTGGAGGTCGTCCCGCCTGTTAAGTCTGACATGCATTCCTACTCATCTACCATGACTACCAAGAATGTAAAGGCCAAAGCCTTCAAGCATAACATTCCTCTAGACTTGCATCCTGATGTAGTGAGAAAATAAAGAGATAACAAATTAGATCTGTTGATTCTACGAATACCCAGAAACAACTCTTCTAATTATCGTTGATTCGAAAGAATACCGATAATCAGAAGAGTTGTTTCTGGGTATTCGTAGAATCAACAGATCTAATTTGTTATCTCTTTATTTTCTCACTACATCAGTTGGTATCAAGAGCCGAAGTTCCTGATTAAAATGCCTCCAAGGAGAACCAGGAATATTAATGATG
>BQNB010002757.1:0-38366 GCA_026074375.1 Tanacetum coccineum
AAAAGACAGAACAAGATTCAGCAATAAAAGAAGCCCAAATCTTGATGGATGATGTAAATCAAGAAAAGGAGGCTACAGAGCATTCTGATGATGCAAAGAACTAGTTTGAAGCAGAGTGTGATAAGCATCTTTTTGAAGGATTGGAAAAACGAACTAGCAGTACTAATAGTTTTAATACTGTTAACAATCCCATTTATACTGCTAGTGCATCAAGTGGACCACCACTTGTTTCTTTTGATGGATCTCTTCCTGTTGATGTCCATACTTATCCAGATGATCCATTGATGCCTAATCTGGAAGATACTGCTGAGCCTTAAGGTACTGGTATCTTTGGTAGAGCTTATGATGATGATGATTTTTACAACTCTCCTCTTGATGATCAAGATGTGGGTGCAGAGGCTGACTTCAACAACATGGAACCTTCCATTGCTGTCAGTCCTATTCCCACAACAAGAATCCATTCAATTTATCCTAAAGCTCAGATTATAGGAGATCCAAAATCAGCTGTTCAAACTAGAAGAATGACCAAACAGAATGAGACAGAATTGATATCTTTTATAAACAAGCAAAGAAGGACAAATCATAAGGATTTCCAAAATTGTTTGTTTGCTTGTTTCCTCTCTCAAGATGAACCTAAAAAGATAACTCAGGCTTTGGAGGATGAAAGCTGGGTAGAAGCTATGCAAGAAGAGCTTCTTCAGTTCAAGCTACTTAATGTGTGGACACTGGTGGATTTACCTGCTGGAAAGAAAGCCATTGGTACTAAATGGGTTTATAGAAATAAAAAGGATCAAAGAGGTGTTGTGATTAGGAATAAAGCCAGATTGGTAGCACAGGGTCATAGACAAGAAGAAGGAATAGATTATGATGAGGTTTTTGCTCCTGTTGCTAGGATTGAAGCAATAAGGTTATTTTTAGCCTATGCATCATATATGAATTTCACTGTCTACCAAATGGATGTCAAAAGTACATTTTTATATGGCACTATTAAAGAGGAGGTCTATGTTAGCCAACCTCCAGGCTTTGTGGATCCAGAGTTTCCTAATAAAGTATACAAGGTAGAGAAAGCATTGTATGGTCTTCATCAGGCTCCTAGAGCTTGGTATGAGACTCTATCAAACTACTTATTGGAAAATGGATTCAGAAGAGGAACAATTGATAAGACTTTGTTCATAAAGAAGATCAAGAATGACATTCTACTTGTTCAAGTGTATGTAGATGACATCATTTTTGGATCAACTAAGAAGTCTTTAAGTATAGAATTTGAGCAGCTTATGCATAAAAGATTTCAGATGAGCTCCATGGGGGAACTTACTTTCTTTTTAGGGCTGCAGGTTGAGCAGAGAAAAGATGGCATATTTTTTAGTCAGGACAAATATGTATATGACATCTTCTGAAGAAGTTTCTGGATTTTTCTAGAGTGAAAACTGCAAGCACCCAATGGAGACACACAAATCATTAGCAACAGATGTAGCTGAACCCGATGTTGATGTATCAATGTTATTAGTAGGTCCTTGATTGGACATTAATGTACTTCAACATATTCCAGGCCATATATCATGTTTGTTGTGTGTGCATGGTTACACCAAAAACTTCTCATATGCATGCAGTAAAGAGAATCTTAATGTGCTCAAGATTTCAAGTTACACCAAAAACTTCTCATATGCATGCAGTAAAGAGAATCTTTAGATACCTTAAGGGTCAACCCTCTCTAGGCCTTTGGTACCCTAAGGATTCACCTTTAGATTTGATAGCCTACTCTGATAGTGACTATGCAAGTGCCAGTATTGATAGGAAAACTACTACTGGAGGTTGTCAGTTCTTAGGCTGCAGGCTAATTTCAAGGCAGTGTAAGAAACAAACCATTGTGGCTAATTCAACAACTAAAGCAGAATATGCATTGCCTGCGCTCTAAGTGTTGTTAGACAGTACTTTGTGCATCAAAATTAATTACTATGATTAAGGATACAACTTTATAAAGCACAATAATCAAATATTGACCATGAGAGCAACGAGGATAAGTGTCATCAAGAATCCTGTTGCTCACTCTAAAACCAAGCATATAGAGATTTGATTTCATTTTATAAGAGATTCTTATGAGAAGAGATTGATTGAAATGGTCAAGATTCATACTGACTACAATGTTACAGATCTTTTTACTAAAGCCTTTGAGATGTGACAGGTATCAATATTTGCTAGCAAGAATGTATATGGCTAATCCCTGATGCATTGATTAAGGGAGGTATTTGAGTAGCACTAGGTAACATATGCTGTATAGTTTCTTCATACTTCTGGACTTAGTTGATACTGCTGGTTAACACTTTGTACTGCTAGTACAAAAAATTCATACTGCTAGGTTCAGTTAGTACTGCTGTGTATATATATGGATTGGTGTAAGCTTTCTTTGAGAGAAGGAAATTGCTGGAAGCATGGATGTTTTTTAAGTGTTGGTGTTACTCACCACACAACAAATGGTCATTAGTTCACCATGTCTAACAAACATCAAGAACTAGCTAGTACAGAGCAAACAGCTTCTGGTAAAGACTTGTCAAATCCGTTGATAGTTGATAGTTTAATCAAAACTATATTGCAATGAAGCATTGTCTATTTCAGGGCAAACAACAATTGGTAAGGAATTCTCAAATCCGTTGATGGCTGGTAGTTTACCAAAAACTATTCTTCCTACTGAATTTTTGGGATGACTTATGGTTAACTTTAGGAAGAAATAGGTCAACTATAGTACTTTAATTTGATTAACAGTTTTTGATTTTTATTCATGGGTTATGCATAAATATGGATCCTCATGAATTCTTACATGTCTATCTAGTTCTTTCTAGTGTGTTTGTGATGAATAGAGGCATATTGTTGCATGACTTTTGAAGACAAAGTTAATAATGTTGAGCAAAATTTTAATACTGGTGAGTAAAACTTTGTACTGCTAGTACAACGTTAGTACTGCTAGGTACTATTTGTACTGCTGAGTTACCGTTTTCACTGTTTGGTCAATAACAGATTTTCAACACTTTGAATATTACCGTTGAGGTTTTTACACAACTCTTTGAGTATATAAGGTTCTAAACTTGGTAAATTGTTATCTTTACCTTATTTGCACAATTCTTTTTGGACAAAGATACAATTTGCTTACTTACATGTTTTCAAAACCATATATTCTCTCTATAAAACTTCAATTGCGTTAACCAAACTCTAATTCATTATCAATCGACCTTAAACCAACACTCATAACAATCTTTTGCTCATTACTTCATCGCAATGTCTCATATAGGATTCTGCGATAAACATAATATGGTGGTTTTTCTTCAAAAGCCAACTGGGAGTGAAGAATTCCATGAGATAGTAGATTTTATTGCTGGTAGTCATATCAGGTATGCTCTAACTACCAATCCTACTATCTATGTTTCTCTTGTTGAACAGTTTTGGCAGACTGCAACTGTCGAAACAATCAATGATAGAGAACAACAAATAACTGTAACAGTTGATGAGCATAACTTTGCTATTACTGAAGCATCTGTTAGGAGACATCTCCAATTAGCAGATTAGTTCTATGCCTAACACTGAAATTTTTGAAAATCTCTCTAGAATGGGGTATGTTTCTGACAATGAAAAACTTACTTTTAAAAAGGCAAAATTTTCACCCCAATAGAGATTTTTGATCCATACCATCTTGCATTGTTTGAGTCCTAAGAAAACTTCAAGGGAACAATTTTCAAGTAATATTGCAACTGCAATCATTTGTTTAGCTACAAACAGGACTTGTAAGTTTTCAAAGTTGATTTTTAATGGTATGGTGAAAAATGTGGAAAGTAAAACTAAATTTTTGATGTATCCACGGTTTATACAAATCTTTTTGAATAAACAGAAAAGATTTCTTAATAAACATAAGGCATAATATGTTGCTCCTACTTTGACAAACAAACTTTTTAGCAACATGAAAATTGGTTTTACAGGGGTCCATGTACCTCTATTTGATACTATGTTGATTCATGACCAACCAGGCCAGGGTGAAGGACCAACACACACTGTTAAGTCTCAACACACACCTATTGTTTCACCACATACTTCACAACCAACTTCATCACATTCCACATCCTCACCAGAACATTCTACTCAACAACCCTACATCTCTACCTTCTACTGAACCACAATATCCAGACACAACATCCACTTTGCCCCATGATTCACCTCTCCCAGGAGGTTACACACCTGGAAGTGTTAAGGGCAGTATGAAACTGAATGAATTGACGGATTTGTGTACCAAGCTAGTTGACAGAGTTACTTCTCTGGAGACTGAGCTCACTAAGACAAAGCAGGTTTATGGCAAGGCCATTACAAAGCTGGTCAAGAAGGTTAAGCATCTAGAAGACAAGCTAAAGTCTACTAAAGTAAGGAGAAAGGCAAGGATTGTACTTTTAGATGAAGAAGAGGTTTTGGTCTTAGAGGCTCCTTCCAAACAGGGGAGGATGGAAGAGACAGAAGATGAAGGTGTACAGGAAGAAAGACAAGAAGATGAGTATCATTTTGATCAGACTCTACAACAGCAAGAAGTTACTCCTTTAAAAGATCAATCTGTTCAAGATCAAAGTACAAGTTCTTTTGAAGTTGATCTAAGTCTTCTAAGTGCAGCAAAAATCCTTGCAGAAGCATCTACTGAAAATATTAAGACCTACAAGAAAAGAAGAACAAGTACTGATAGTTCAAAAGTTGGAACTACTGAAGATACTGCTAAGGATATTTTTAGTACTGCTGAGGATATCCATGGTACTGATGAAGAGATAGCTAGAAAGCTTCATGAAGAAGAGCAAGCAAAGGCTATGGAACTACAAGAGAAAGAAAGACTTAATCTTGAAGCTGCAAAAGAGCTACAAAGATAGTTGGATCAAAGACAAGAATCTGAAGATATTGACTGAAGTAAAATAGTTGAACAAGTTCAAGAGAGACAGTCAGGATCTATGATAAGATATCAAACTCTAAAGAAGAAACCAGTCACAGTAGCACAAGCAACTAAAAACATAAAGATTTATTTGAAGAAATGGTTGGATATAGGATGTCTAACTTCAAGGGTATGACCTATGATCAGATAAGGCCAATATTTGAGAAAGAGTACAACAAGGTACATAATTTATTTCAGAAGGATCCTGAAGTTGGTAAGTCAGAGAAAAAGAGGGTTGCAAAAGAAACATTGCTTCAGGAGAGCTTCAAGAAATTAAGGACAGTTCAAGCTTCAAGTTTAGAACTTGTTCAAGAGCCTTCTACTTCAGAACCAAAAGAACCATCTGAAGAAGATCTTAATAAGATGATGGAGATAATTCCAGTTGAAGAATTCAAGCCAGAAGTTTTACAAACTAAATATCCCATCATGGATTGGGAAATTCATACAAAGGGTTCAAGGAAGTATTGGAAGATAATCAGGGTCAGCAATATCACAGAAGCATTTCAAAGTTTTAAAGATATGCTTAAAGCTTTTGACATAGAAGACCTTGATACACTATGGAAATTAGTTAAAGAAAAGTTTTCATCAGCAGAACCAGCAGAAGACATGGAAAAAGTCCTATGGATTGAGTTGAAGAGGTTTTATGAACCAGATAAAGATGATATACTTTGGAAGCTACAAAGATATATGCATGATCCATTGACATGGAAGCAATATAAATCATGTGCAGTACATCATGTATCTTTAACAAGAGGACATGACATCTTTATGCTGATAGAAAAAGATTATCCTTTGACTACTGCAGTGATGGGATTGATGCTTAGTAGATCACTACAAGTAGAAGAATATAGTGAGATGGCCAGAGACTTAATTAGGAAGATCTTCAGAGAAGCCAATAAACCAAGAAGCTAAAGTGTTTGGAAGAATCCTCTCAAGACCAAAAAGCTTTAAATTCAAGAAACTTGATGATTTGAAGATAAATCACAAGTTTAGGGGAGGATTGTTGGGAATTAAAGGCTTCTACAAGTTAATACTGCTAGAAGGACTTAGTACTGCTAGTTGAAGATTGGTGCTGCTAGTGAAGACTAAAGGATATTAACTAAGTCATTAGTACTGCTACTTATAATATTAGTACTGCTAGTTATAGTTAGTACTGCCAGTACTAAAAGATAGTTACTTAGTACTGTTAGTTAGTTAGTCAGTACTGTTAATGTAATGTATTAGTACTGCTTATAAGATATGCATGAGATATATTATGAATAGATATGCATGATCTTTTAACGCGTTTTGTAAGCCTATTAGGGTTTTCCTTAGTGTATAAAAGGAACCTACGACATAGTTAGAGATACGAATCCAAGTTAGATTATTCATAGTTGTAAGGCAAAACATATAGTTGTTTTGTGATTTGATTAATATATTGTGAGTTGAGAGAAATCACTTGTGTCATTGTTATATTGTTCTTCTAGTATATAAAGATTAGATTCCGCATAGTCTTTATATATACAACAAGGTTTCTATCATAGTTGTTTTAGATTTATCTAAGATAACTAAAAGCTTTAACAAGCTAATTCAAGATCTTGTCTAAAGGGATCAACAACATTGCTCATTCATTTAAAAACACTTCAAATCACCAAGTATGGCTTGAAAAATTATTTTCACTTAGAATTTCACCTTTTACGACTGTTAGAGTCTTTTACTGAATTTCACGGAAACAACCGTTTTTTTGCTAACTTTCAAATTTCACATTCACGATTTACAATTTAACTCAACGTTTGTAACACCCCCAAAATTGGGTCGAAGCAGAATAATGGTCCGGGGCGTGTTACTTCATAGATCAAAAACACAAGATATATATAGAACGACCAAAAAGTCATTTAAAACCGATACATTGGATTTAACAAAGTATTTGTTACATAAGCCCGAAGCTTCACTTATTCGCTTGTTCAAAATACAAAGATTTCTAGCCCATAACAGATATACAAAATGTAATGCGGCAAAATCTTTAATGCATGATATCCAAATCAAAACCACCAATGTATCCCTTGCACCTCGTGCTTATTGACCTCCTGAAAAACATTGCTTTAAAACGTCAACAATAATGTTGGTGAATTCATAGGTTTGATAAATCGTATATTGTAGGACCACAAGATTTCCCAAGTGTATGATAATGCAACAGATGCAGACATCATATAAATGTAATTACGTTGCCCTAAGCTCATGACACTGAAGCTCGACATAAATGAATACCATATAAATGGCCTACATTGCCCGTGATGATGTTCTAACCCGCAACATCCTATGTTCGACATGGTATACGTTCGTTTGCCCAGTGATAGCTAATCACCCGAACGGGGATGTCAATCCCAATAGATCTATTCATAACATTCGCGCTCACAATCCAGTAACTGACAGTTCATGATAATGGGCTCAACTAGGGTTATCGCTACTTAGGCAACACGTAATCATAATGTAAAACTTATCCACTTGTGTCCAATTATAAAACAATGCATGTTTCTCACCCTAAAAACTTATAAAACAAATCATGTAAAACGTGGGGCTATGAACTCACCTTGAGTGAGCGTATATCAAGTATATCACAGAAAATGCGTCACGGTAATGATCGAGTGCAACCTAATATCTAATATAGGTCGTATAAGTACTAATCACATTGGGTTAACTACAACCATTATATAAATTCTATATAGCTAATCACCATCTAATTGTTTAGTGAAATCATATTTATAAAGTGTAAACGTTTATAAGTATACCTTTAGTAAAAATGACATAACTTTATCGTTTTAGGTCCGTTTCTTACGTTTCTTATGTCCACGCTTTCGTATTTAGACGACGTATCAAAATATAACATTTAAGTATTTCATGTCCTCTAGCAAACAGTATTTTTACTGTTCACACCAGTTTATAAAATTATTTCTATAGTTTTAGTTATCGTAAAAACCGTAAATATCGTATTTTATTCGTTATAGCTTCGTTTTTAGTGATTATTTCGAGCACGTCTTTGTTATTAAAAGTTATATCACATTAATGATGTTTTAAAAATGTTATTTACTGATGTGAAAAGTAACTTTTATAAAAATGGTTTTATAAAAGTATTTATTATCGTAAACTCGCGAACGTAATTCATAACTCCTTCGTTATCGATTGAAAAATTACGATTCTTATCATTTTGGAATCCTAAAAATATGTGTGATCTGAGAAAAATACTAAACATCTATTTTAAAGTATTTGTTAACTTGTTTTTTACCAAAGTTTATTTTTATAAAACCCGGTATTAACGTAAAACGTATATTAGTCCTTATCTTTTTTGTTATAAGTCGTTTTTTTTCGAGTTCTTACATATTTGCATCAATCATTGAGGTGTGAAATCATTTTAAGACATATATGACTGTTTACCAAGGTGCGAACCAAACATCCCCTTTTGAAATCAATATGTATACTTATTTATATAACTTGTTTTATGTACTTTTCAACCTAGTAAATTACCACAATCCTCCATAACCTTATTTATCATATATGTTACATATAATAATGAGCATATTTTCCTCCAGAGTCTGTAGTATCAAGTCCTTAATACCACCTTTATATACAACTTATAAAGTAACTATTAATTTACAAGTTATTATGTAAGACCCTAAATTAACAAGTTGTACAATAAGCTTATTATACATAAACCAAGAGTGTACAAGACTTATAATTCCATTATAACATAATACTAAAATCAATACAACATGTGAACAAGTTTATCAAACCATGATCATAAGTAAAATACCATTTTTTCAAGTTAAAAGTACCTAAATGGTGATTTTTCTACATAGAACATATATACACATAAAATCATAATTATGAAATGATTAGGGTTTTAGATAACCTTATGTGAATTGAGTGATGAAAGGAAAACAAATCACACCCTTGTGATTTAAATCCTAGCTTGAAAATAATAGGATGAAAGCCCTAATTAAAACCAAGTGAAACCCTAGCTTCCTTTTTCTTGCTTCAATCCTTGTAAAGGCTTAACCAAGCCTTTAAAACACCTTGAGGTATTTTAGATATGATGTGTGAATGCTTGTATGGTCTTAGAAAATCAAAGTTATGGATGTATATATGGGGGGTTTGTTTGTCGTGGCTTATGTAAGGAAAAAGGGAGAGACAAGTTGATTTTTGATAAGTAATGAGAGAGTATGAATGTTATCTTTCTAGTTGCAAGACTTATAAGATATAAGACTAGTCAATAACACTATTAGGGATCACAAACAAGATGAGGGAAATGAGGAAGACTATGTTGGTCAAAAGAAACAAGTGATGGCTAGTTTTAATGAGGTTGTGTTGTACAAGCCAAGTTGGTGATGTTTATGAGCTCTTTGTCCCCTAATTGTTGTTGTTGCCGTGGGATAGGGGGGGAAAGGTTATTTCTAGATGGTTTTTGGTCTTAACAAAATATCTAGTAAAAATTTTAAGTTACAAGTGGTAGTTTAATATGTAAAGGTAAGTATAAATGTAATACTTGAAATGCATAGTTTCTAACTTGTTTATTATTTGTATGCCTTGGTTTGTTTCTTTATATATGGGACGTCCCCATATATATATGTGGGTAAAGTTTTATAAACTTTGGGCATCGGGTATAAACTTGGGTATTTGTTGAAGCGTAGAAAAGTTTTGGTGGTTCCGGGTATGCCTAAACGTATTTTATCGCGAAACGTAAACTTTTTACGTAACCAATAAAAATAAAATGAACAAAGATAATAATTATACTCCAAATAATTATTTAACACTTGATTGATGTAAACATTTAATTGTTTGATGCCCGTTTACATCGAATGATCATTATTAGCTTACGCGATTTAACTTAACGATTACGATTAAAAGCAAACGAGTACAATACTAAAAATACATAGTGAATTTATTGACGCCGTAAATGACCCTAAAACACGAGGTGTTATAGTCTCCCCTCATTAAGTACGCCTTATCCTCAAGGCTTAAGACTCGGCACTTGACGACGGTGTGGTCTTTGTGAAGATATGTGGGTATTTCTCCCTGAATTGGTCTTCACGTTCCCATGTGAACTCAGGACCTCTCCTGGAGTTCCATCGAACCTTGACTAATGGAATACGACTTCGCTTCAACCGTTTAACTTTACAATCCGTGATCTCTACAGGTTCCTCGACAAACTAAAGCTTGTCATCAAAATGAAGTCCATCTAACGGAACGACTAACGGTTCGTTGGCATAGCACTTTTTCAGGTTGGATACATGAAATGTATTGTGAACCATGCTCAGCTCTTCTGGAAGCTCAAGCTTGTAAGCAACCTTTTCTAACACCTTGAAAGGTCTAACACACCTAGGGTTTAACTTCCCCCATTTGCCAAAACATACGACCCCTTTCCAAGGAGAAACTTTAAGCATAACTTTATCCCCGACTTGGAATTCCATCAGTTTACGCTTTAGATCAGCGTAACTCTTTTGCCTATCACGGGCGGCTTGCATCCTTTGCTTGATATGGATGATCTTCTCTGTTGTTTCTTAAACTATGTCTGGACCAGTGAGTTGTACTTCTCCAACCTCGGCCCAACAAACAGGTGAACAACACTTTCGACCGTAAAGTGCTTCAAATGGTGCAGCCTTAATGCTAGTGTGGTAACTATTGTTATACGAAAACTCAACTAATGGAAAATGGTTAACCCAACCCTTTTTAAAGTCGATCGCACAAGCACGCAACATATCCTCGAGAGTTTGAATAGTCCTCTGGCTTTGCCCATCGGTTTGTGGATGGTACGCGGTACTCATATCCAGACTAGTACCCAAAGCATTCTAAAGTGACTTCCAGAAATTGGATGCGAACCTCGGGTCGCAATCACAAATGATTGAAAGAGGTATTCCATGCCTCGTAACAACCTCCTTTAGGTACATTCTTGCAAGTTTATCCATTGGATCAGTCTCTCTCATTGGTACAAAGATTGCCGACTTAGTGAGTCGGTCAACAATCACCCAAATGGTGTCGTAGCCTTACGACGAATTAGGAAGCTTCGTGACAAAATCTATAGTGATGTTGTCCCACTTCCATTGAGGTATATCGGGTTGTACCAACAATCTTGATAGCCTTTGATGTTCAGCCTTGACTTTAGCACAAGTCAAGCATTTGCTGACATAGGTGGCGATGTCGGCCTTCATATTGGGCCACCAATATAGCTTCTTCATATCTTGGTACATCTTGTCAGAACCCGGATGAATAGAATATTTGGACTTGTAGGACTCGTGCATGATCACAGTCCTCAAATCACCATAACATGGCAACCAACTCCTGCCATTTAAGCATAAAGTTCCATCTGCGCGGGGTTCTAACTTTTCTGTTCTAAGTTTCTCTGGATCCTTAGAATTTTCAACCAACATGCCTCCAATATCTTCGTTCTTGATGTTCTCTGGTTTTCGTGCTTCAGTCTGAGCATTCAAGATTTGTTTGGGAAGATCCAAGCCAATAGTCATGACTAAGGCTCGAACTCTTAATGGTGGTTCTCATTCTTTCCTGCTCAAAGCGTCAGCAACGACATTTGCTTTCCCTGGGTGATAACGAATCTCGCAATCGTAATCACTAAGCAACTCCAACCAATGACGTTGTCTCATGTTCAATTCCTTCTGATCTAGTATGTGTTGTAAACTCTTATGATTAGTGAACACCGTGCACTTGGTTCCATACAGATAGTGCCTCCAAATCTTGAGAGCGAACACTACTGCTCCAAGTTCCAAATCATGAGTCGTATAGTTCTTCTCATGAATCTTCAGTTGGCGTGATGCATAAGCAATCACCTTCTCTCTTTGCATCAACACAGCGCCCAATCCTTTGATCGAAGCATCACAGTATACGATAAAATCTTCGCTTCCTTCTGGTAAGGCCAATATTGGTGCACTACACAACTTCTTCTTCAACAGTTGAAAAGCTGCTTCTTGCTTGTCGCCCCAAACAAACTTGACCTTCTTTTGAGTAAGCTTGGTCATTGGTTTGGCGATCTTCGAAAACCCTTCAATGAATCTTCGGTAATACCCAGCAAGACCTAAAAATTGACGAATCTCCGTTGGTGACTTAGGAGATGCCCAATCTTTAATGGATTCGATCTTGGCGGGATCCACGTGAATGCCTTTACTATCAATCACGTGACCGAGGAACTGTACTTTAGGAATCCAAAATTCACACTTAGAAAATTTGGCATACAACTCCTCTTTCTTAAGCAACTCTAAGATTAGCTTAAGGTGCTCTTCGTGTTCTTGCTTGTTCTTTGAATATATCAGAATATCGTCAATAAAGACAATTACGAATTTATCCAGATATGGTTTGCACACTCGATTCATAAGGTCCATGAATACGGCAGGTGCATTTGTCAAACCAAATGGCATAACTTGAAATTCATAATGGCCGTAACGAGTTCTGAAAGCGGTCTTCGGAATGTCTTCTTCTCGAACCCTCAGTTGGTGATAACCTGACCTTAGGTCGATCTTCGAGTAGACACTCGACCCTTAAAGCTGATCAAATAAATCATCAATTCTTGGGAGTGGATAACGGTTCTTCACCGTTAGTTTATTCAATTCTCGGTAATCAATGCACATCTTGAATGATCCGTCTTTCTTCTTGACAAACAAGACCGGAGCTCCCCAGGGTGAGGAACTGGGTCTTATAAAGCCTTTGTCGGACAGCTCTTTCAGTTGCTCGGACAACTCTTTCATTTCGAAAGGCGCCAATCGATAAGGTGCCCGTGCTATAGGTGCAGCACCAGGTACCAAATCAATTTGAAACTCCACTTGTCGAGTCGGAGGAAGACCTGGCAAGTCTTCAGGAAATACTTCGGGAAAATATCGAACAATGGGTACATCCTCAAGTCGCTTCTCCTTTGACTTGTCTTCCGCCTTCTTCGTGGTAACATGTGCCAAAAAGACTTGACATCCTTTTAGCAAATATTTCTGAGTTTTGGTGCACGAGATGATGTTCAAACGAGTCTCGTTTCCCCGGTTACTCCCGTCACCGTGAACGATTAGAGTTTCATTTCCCCAGGGGAAGCGAACAATCTTCTCCGCATAAACAATGATCGCTTGGTACTTCGCCTACCAATCCATACCAATTAGAGCGTCAAAACTACCGAGTTCTACGGGCATTAAGTCTATGTTGAATGGGTGGTTCAGGAAATTTAATGTACAACCCCTAATGATAGTGTTCAACCTAATTATTCTCCCGTCTGCTAGTTCAACGTCATAATAGTGATCTAAGGTAGATGGCGTGATATCAATTTTGAGCTAAATGCAGTAGACACAAAGCTTCTATCGGCACCAGTATTAAATAAGACAAAACCATAGCAGTTGTTTAGAAGGAAGGTACCCGTCACGATGTTTGAGTTTGGGTCAGTCCCTGCACGGCCTACCGCATACACCTTCGCTGGAGCATTGCCATTTCCACCTTGGTTACCACGATTGTTGTTGTTCTTTAGCTTTGGACACTCCCTCTTGAAATGCCCTTGGGCTCCACACTCAAAGCAAGTAGGTCTCTGACCCGACCCGGTGCCCCTCTGATTGTTAGCATTGTTGGCATTTGCAGTACTCCTACAGTCACAGGCAAAATGGCCAACCTTGTTGCATTTGTAGCATTTTGGAGCACATGGACCGTCATGGTGATAATTGCATTTAGCGCATAGGGGTTTAGATCCCCCGTATGGCTTCTTCTCACCAGATCCTGTAGTGTAGGCCCGACCAGTGTTCTGCCTCTTGTTCTGTTGTTGTTGGTTCTGAGTGTTCCTTGAGGTGTCCTCAAACTTCCTTTTACTCTCTGTCTGGCGTTCAGCAAAAGTGCGGATTTTCTTATCCATTAGCTCGGTTGCGATTTCAACTGCGTCTTGCATTGTCTTTGGTTTAGACGCCACTACACTCCCATAAATCATGTCAGGAAGGCCACCGACATATTTTTCAATTTTATCAGATTCTTCGGGAAACATCCTCCCGCACAACAAAGCCAATTCCTGAAAGCGCTGGGTATAACTTGTCAAGTCAGTACCCTTCACCTTCAGATCCCAAATTTCCATTTCCAGTTTCTTGATTTCATTTCGAGGACAGTATTTGTCAGTCATCATTTTCATGAGTGTTTTCCAAGGCATACCGTAAGCGGCATCATGACCAACTGTCTTGAAATTAGTGTTCCACCATGTTAAAGCAACTGAATGGAGAGTGCAAGTAGCAAACTTGACTTGATTTTCAGTTGTATAGTTACTGATATGGAAAACAGACTCCATTCTTTCAAACCATTATGAAAGACCGGTAACTCCTTCCGTGCCTTTGAAGTTTAATGGTTAACATTTGAGAAAGTCAGTGTAAGTACATTCACGAGTAATTTGTCCTGTCCTTCCAACACCCTTTCATGAAGTATGGCTGTCATTGCGATTTCTGTTTGCATCACGTACGGCCAAAGCGGCAGTAACGCCTTGGTCATTCATTGCCTGAAGCTGGGCATTAGTGACAGATGTGGTGTTGGTTGTTTATGGGACTGTTGTTGATCTGGTGTTTCGTTTTAGTGCCATTTTCTTCAATCACAAGAAAATATAATACCCGTTAGATTTCATATAATCATAACCATGACATGACATATGCACGATAAATAAAGTGAGATCACATCACACAGTGAAATATACAACTGAATTGTAATCAACAATGATATAACCAAATCGACATTCATTCACAACAAATTTGATTATAGACATGACATAATACCACCATTCCATATATAATTGGAAAACATACATGATTGGTTCAGATACAAAACGATCACAACGATTAGGTTACAAAATAAACATAACAACCTAAATACTTACTAGCTGGGATTGAACCCGTAATACTTAGTAGGCTATATACAAAATAACTAGCCATAACATGATCTAGGAACTGCTACCAGCCTCCTTCGGTAGCTCTGGCTGTGCAGGACCCTTAGCGGATCCCTACTGTCTCTAAAGCTTTGTCATCTGGGTCTAAAGTCTCTTCACTAGCTTTAGTGCCTTAGTGAGCTGTACCTGCCTCTTGTGGTCTGCTGCCAGCATCTTTGTAATCACCATCTGTCTCCTACGGTCTGCTGAATGTAACTCTCTAATCTCTGACTACTGAGCTAACACTGTGGTATGTAGCGACATAACCTTTGCACGTGCAAGGTCACTCGCGTCCATAGATCGTCCCCAAGCCTCTTGAGACATCCTATCCTCCGCCTTCATGAGTCTAGCAGTACGTGCATGTGCACGCCTATCCCTATATAACATGTTGAGCCGACCAGCCATTAGCTGTCGCTCAGTCTGCTCATCATCCAACCTCGTATAAATCTCATACGTGTCTTGCCTAACCCTAGTCTCAAACTCTGGCTAAACTCTGCCACATCGGTAACTACTGGTGTCCCTTGCATGGCCTCAACTATCTCATCCTAAGAGTCGATGATCCCATATCCAACATCTCTCTCTAGATCACACCTGATCTCCCTATCTATAGTGGCAACAAAACCATAGTCTGCCCTAAGACCTCCATCCGGTCTAGCAGCACCAGCATATGAGCTCTCTCCGACCTCGTATCTAGGACCAAGAGCGATACCTAACCTCTTTTGAGGCAGTAAGGTAACCTCGGGTCTATCCTCTCTACGGTTAGTAGAGGGTAGTAGCAATAGTGGTGATGATGTAGGGGCTAGTATGGGTGAGAGTAATGGTGTCCCCGATGGTGCTGTCAGATGGTAGGTGGATGGCAATAGTAGTGAATGTGAAGTAGATGGGGCCTCGGCTCTCAGCCAGATCATCGCAGCTTGATAGCCCAACGAGCGAATAGGACTAGCAGGTGGTGGAGCTGATACAGGTAAGGGTGGTGATAGTGGTAGTGATGGAGATGGTATCAGGGGTAGTGGTGGAAAAGGAATCTGAGGCAGTGGTGCTAACCATGGGAAAAGTGGTGATGAAGGTGGAGTAGATATAGTAAGAAGTCTGGCAAACTCTGAATCAAACCAAACTGGTGTAGGTACTGAAGCTGGGATAGAAATCCTAGCCGTAACCCGGTATGCAGGATGTGGTGGTGGTGTGGCCGCAGACTCATCAGTCTCAAACAGCTCGGTCTCCTCAGTAGATGGGGCCTGATCAATAGTTGGTAAAGCAACAACTGTAGAGTCGGCAGGAGCTAGGTGCTCCTCTTCCTCCTCGTCATCAGCCTCAATATCAACCTCCTCATCCTCATCATCATCAGATGGTTCATCCTCATCATCGTCATCATCTCCTCCGTTAGCAGGATAATCGGCAAGATCCTCCTCAGGGTCCTCGTCGTCATCCTCCTCCGGATCCACCTCAGGATCGGACTCGGGAATATAGCCTGGTAAATCAGCAATAGGTGAGTCAGCAGCAGGTAATGGCTGCTCCTCAGCTGGGAGTATCTCGTCCTCCGGTGGCATAAACTCCGGATAAACAGGCTCTGGAACAAAGTCTGGTGGAGGTGGTGACTGTGGCTCCTCGGGGCCAGGTATGTAGTCTAGTGATGGTGGGGCCTATAAAGCGACCTCCACATATGGGTCATCTAGCATCCAGGGCAGTCCCTCGTGCTCAGGTCCAACAACTCCTGGGGATCCAATATCTGATAACCCTCCAAATGGGCTAGAAACAACAGTGTATGTAACCGTGGAATCCTCAGAATCCGACATGACTGTATCTGAAAATCCAAAATAGCTTATATTAGAATTTAATATAAGACTCTTATAGTAATATACATTTATATCATAACATGTATATCAATCATAACATGTATATCAATCATGAATGCATCTAGTCCAACTAACTAATGCAACAACAAGTGTATGTATGTATGTATGTCCCGTGCAAATCCCTTTGTATGAATGCAATGTTTAAAAACAGTTATAGTCCAGCAAAAACATTTGATCTGGTTCTCTATAACCTTGGCTCTTGATACCAATCTGTAACACCTCCAAAATTAGGTCGCAACAGAATAAGGGTCCGGGGCGTGTTACTTCATAGATCAATAACACAAGATATATATAGAACGACCAAAAAGTCGTTTAAAACCGATACATTGGATTTAACAAAGTATTTGTTACATAAGCCCGAAGCTTTACTAGTTCGTGTAACACCCCCAAATTTGGGTCACAGCGGAATGTTGAATATCCGAGGGCGTTACTTCATAGATCAATAGCACAAGATAAGAGAACGACCACTAAACGTGTCGTTTTAAAAAAAAGATACATTGGATTTAACAAAATACTTTTTCATTACATAAGCTCATGGCTTTAAATTGTTTGACAACAAAAGTAAAGATTTCGGTTTATAACAAATATCCCAAAATGTAATACATCCCAAATCTTTAGTACTGACTCTTCCAAAGAGTAATCCCCCAATGTATCTTGGCACCTCGTGCCTTATTAACCTGAGAAAAACATGCTTAAAACGTCAACATAAAGTTGGTGAATTCATAGGTTTATGTAAATCAATTGTAGGACCGCAAGATTTCCAAGTGTATGATTAAGCAACATATGCAAACATCATAAAAAGTAATTACGGTTTCCTAAGATCATGACACTGAGGCTCGACGTATATGGATGCAATAAATTGCTAATAAATGCCCCTGAATGATGTTCTAACCTGCAACATCCAAAGTCTGACATGGTATACGTTGGTTGTCCGGCAGACCGGCACAGTGAGCGCTACCCACCCAAACGGGGACGCCAATCCCAAATAGATCTATTTATAACATTCGCGCTCGCAATCTAGCAATTGACAGTTCATGATAATAGGGCTCAGTGGATTATCGCTACTTAGGCAAACTTGTAATCATGGTATAAAATGTACACTTGCGTCCAATTTGTAAAAACAAAGCATGTTCTCACCCCAACAATGTAAATCATTTAAAATAATTATAAAACATGGGGCTATGAACCCACCTTAGTAAATAGTCCTCTGAAAATGATAATATATCCAAGCATAGCAATGAATCACACCGTCAAAGACCTAAGTAATACGGCCAGTCTTAGTCTACAGTTTAGGCTAAAGACTCAATGTATAAACTACAATAAATTGCTAGTTTATATATACTGTTATCACTTGTGTGGTGGTGCAAATGTTTATTGAATTTGTATTCACTTGATGGCTCTTGGGAAGGTATACGATTTCACACGTTCTTGTATACGTACAAATGTTATTAATAAATATTCGTATTAATTAAATCGTAGGTTATCTTGCATATTATCCGAATATAATTCGTCCGATTCGCTAAGTGTTTATAAAATCACTTTGTTTATAAAATACCCTTAGGTTTTCTGTAATGACAAAAACAGTCCCTCTAGTTTGTGAAAATAGAGTATTTACACTTTAGACCCTTATGTTTTCACTTGTACACATTTAGTCCTACAACTTTGCAAAATTTACACTTTAGGTCCTTATATGTTTCCAATAATCCCTAAAGTTTCAGAATGACAAAAATAGTCCCTCAAGTTACCAAAATAGTGAATTAGCAATTTTAAACCCTTGAGTTTTAACATTGACACTTTAGTCCCTTAACTTGTAAAAATTGCATTTTAAGCCAGATTAAGTTCTAACAAGTGTCATTTGGTTTTAATAGGCTCCAATAAGCCATCTCAGTTCGGTTAGCTTATAAATAAGCTCGGACGAGCTTATTTTGGCTTATTGAGCTTATTGGGCCTGTTAAGGTCCATTAAACTTTTTAATGGTCCAATCTAGTTTCCAAAGGTATAAAAGCATTTGTTAAGCTTATTTAAGTTATAATTATCAGTTTGGCTTATTAATAAGCTCAGGTGAGTTTATTTGAGTTTATAGGGCTCGTTGGCCTAATAACCTTAACTGAATGTTCATAAAAAGACCCATTAGGGTTTCCTTATTGATTCCAACTTGTTTCCTTATCTTATTAAGCTTATTAGGGTATGTTTTAAGCTGTTTTACCTGCGTGGCTTATTCGAAAAGCAATAAGCCTCGGTAATGGGCTTTTGGGCCCATTATGAGTCTGTTTGGAGTCTTTAAGGGTTGTGCTTAGCCCATTAGAGTCCATTGACCTCCCTAGGATTATTATAAGGCTTATAATCTGTTTAAGCTCACAAATAAGCTGTCGAAGCTTATTTATAGCTTATGGGCTTTTAATAGTCTTGGTAATGGACTAACGAGCCCGATAAGGATCCGTTTGGTTTTGTTCCATGGGCTCTTGGACTAATTCGGTCCATTAGTATTTTATTTAAGGTATACTTGTTATGTTTCAAGTCTTATAAGCTTTTTAGTTTAACAATAAGCTCAAATGAGCTTATAATAAGCTACGGGTCCCACCCCTTTGGGCTGTTGGGCCGGTTGGGCCCAAGCCGTGAGCACTTATGGGTTTCACAAGCCCATTGTTTCCCTTTGTAATGTATATGACCCGAAAACATGTTCTAAAGTCTAAAGGTCGTGTGTTTAACTTATATTTATGTCGTATCTTACATGCAAGCGTTTGTTTAAATAGTGTATTCGTTCCCAAGTCATAGTGTTGTGTTTTCCTTAAGCGTTTACATGTGGTTTTCTTATAAACGAATGGTTTTCAAGGTCTTGCTTGTTAACAAGTCACGTTACATGTTTTCTTTACATTTTAACACTACACAAGTGGTTATACGCAATTAGCTTTGCGTATAACACGTACATTCTTGTATTTTACATGTATGAACTTATGCTAGCACCTCATACATATATAAACATGACATGTATACTAGTTAACAAAGTAACACGCATAATATAAGTACAATACGAGTTATATGATTTCAATGTGACTTACAAAGGGTCCTAAGGCTTCGTTTTCGAGCGTGTGTGTGAAATGAGGCTACCTACGTATGAGACATGACCAAATCAATAAACCAAGCTTCAAAGCTTAGTGTATACCCAATCCCTAGCTCGTGTGTTCCCTTATGCACTCGTTATATAACTCTTTGTCGCGTTTGTTGGTTCGAATAGAGTGAATGTGAGGTGTTTAGTTGCGGTTTGAGACCCGAAGCAAGGAGAGTATATGTGTTTAAGTGTTTGTGTCTTGTAAGAGTGGAAAAGGGTAAGAGTGTGTGAGTATTTATAGGCAATTACTTAGTTACACTTCCTTGTCACACAAACTAAACCAAAACCGGCCTAACTTAGGTGTTTTTGTGGTTTCTAGTTAGCAACACATTGTTTTGTTAAAACAACTAAGTACATTCTTTTATTAGGGGATCATGGTACAAGATTTACCTAGGATATAGGAAATCCTATGATTTGTGTATGTGTCTTATGTTTAACCGCGGCATAGGCAAGAAAAGAGACCAAATGGGTTATTAACCATTGTGTAATGAGTTTACTAGGAACATTTAGGACTAACATTAATTAAAGGAGGTTTGTACTAGTACTTAGGGAATCATTATGAGATTTCCAAATTGTTTTGGACCCATAACCGGCCCCTAGTGGGTTATGTACACAAAATTTATTTAATTTTTATGTTAAGGTTTTAAAAGTGGGTATTGGTTTGAGTCTAGGTAAGTCTAGGTATTTCCGGGGTGTGTCCAAATGTATTTTATTGCGAAACGTAAACTTTTTACGTAACCAATAAAATAAAATACGCAAAGTTAATAATTATCTTCTTAATAATTATATATTACTTGGTTGGTGTAAACCTTAATTTATTTGGTGACCGTTTACATTAAATGATTATTTCTAGTCTACGCGATTTAGCTTAAAAGTAAACGCGTATCGGACCAAAATAAATAGTGACGAATAATAGGAGTCGAAAAAATGACCTAAAATTGAGAAATGTTACAGTCTCCACCCGTTAAAAGAGCTTTGTCCTCAAAGCTTAAGACCTTGTAGTGGATGAGGTAGCCCAGTTTGTGAAGAGTTGTGGGTATTTCTGTTTAAACAAATCTTCACGTTCCCAGGTGAACTCAGGACCTCTCCTAGAGTTCTAACGAACCTTAACCAATGCTATCCAGCTTTGCTTCAATCGTTTGATCTCCCGTTCCATGATTTCAACGGGCTCTTCCACAAACTAGAGCTTATCGTCAACGTGAATTCCTTCTAACGGCATGACTAATGGTTCGTCATCGTAACTTTTCTTCAGATTAGATACATGAAAAGTATGGTGAACTCTGCTAAACTCTTGAGGAAGTTCCAGCTTGTAGGCAACTTTCCCAACTTTGGCTAGCCCCTTGAAAGGTCCGACATATCTCGGGTTCAACTTGCCCCACTTACCGAATCGTATAACCCCTTTCCAAGGTGAGACCTTGACCATAACCATATCCCTAACTTCGAACTCCATCGACTTTCGCTTCCGATCTGCGTAGGTTTTTTGTCGATCCTGAGTAGCTTGCATCCTCTGCTTGACCAGGATGATGTTTTCCGTTGTTTCTTGCATCAATTCAGGACCAGTCAGTTAGGCTTCTCCAACTTTGGCCCAACACATAGGTGATAGACATTTTCGGCCATAAAGTGCCTCATAAGGTGCGGCCTTTATGCTAGCGTGATAACTGTTGTTATATGAAAACTCGGCTAGTGGCAAATGCTTAACCCATCCTTTGCCAAAATCGATCACGCAAGCACGTAGCATGTCCTCGAGAGTTTGGATAGTTCTCTCGCTCTGGTCGTAGGTTTCTGGATGATATGCAGTGCTCATACTTACATCTGTACGCAAAGCTTTCTGAAATGATTTCCAGAAATTGGATGTGAATCTCCCATCATGATCACAGATAATCAAAGCAGGTATCCCGTGTCTTGCCACTATCCTGTTCAAGTACAACCTTGCTAACTTGTCTAATGGATCATTCTCCCTTATTGGCAAGAAGTGAGCAGATTTCGTAAGTCGATCCACAATCACCTAGATGGTGTCGAAACCCTGTGACGACTTAGGAAGCTTGGTGATAAAATCCATCATGATATTATCCCACTTCTACTCGGGTATTGCTGGTTGTAATAACAGTCCTAATGGCCTTTGGTGTTCGGCCTTAACCCTCGCACATGTCAAACACTTACTAACATATGTGGCGATGTCAGCCTTCATGTTGGGCCACCAATATAGTTTCTTCACATCTTGGTACATCTTTTCGGAACCTAGATGGATAGAGTATTTCGACTTGTGGGATTCGTGCATAATCACGAATCTTAAGTCTCCATAGCAAGGTAACCAACTCCTGCCGTGTAAACATAAAGTTCCATCGGCGCGTGGTTCCAACCTTTCCTTGGGTATGTCCTTTCTGATCATACCGCCTACATCTTCATTCACAAGATTCTCTGGCTTTTGGGCTTCGATCTGAGCTTCTAAAATTCGTTTGGGAAGATCCAAGCTAATAGTCATAACTAAGCTCAAACCTGCAGTGGCTCAATCCATTCCTTACGGCTCAATGCATCAGCCACTATATTTGCCTTCCCGAGATGATAATGAATGTCACAATCATAGTCACTTAGCAATTCAAGCCAACGGCATTGCCTCATGTTAAACTCCTTTTGATCGAGAATGTGTTGTAGGCTTTTATGGTCGGTGAACACGGTGTATCTGGTTCCATATACATAGTGTCTCTATATCTTTAGAGCAAATACCACCGATCTAAGTTCTAAATCATGAGTGGTGTAGTTCTTCTCATGAACTTTTAACTGTCGAGAAACATAGGCAATTACCTTCTCTCTCTGCATCAACATAATGCCTAAGCCTTTGTGTGAAGCATCACAATAGACCACAAAGCCTTCGCTTCCTTCAGGTAAGGCCAGAATTGGCGCACTGCATAACTTTTGCTTTATTAACTGAAACGCATTCTCTTCCTTTTCACCCCAATCAAACTTGATTCCTTTTTGAGTGAGCTTTGTCATTGGTTTAGCAATCTTTGAAAATCCCTCGATGAACCTTCGATAGTACCCAGCAAGACCTAAAAACTGGCGGATCTCTGTTGGTGTCTTAGGAGATGCCCAATCTTTGATAGATTCTATCTTGGTTTGATCCACATGAATACCTTTGCTATCAATGACGTGACCAAGGAAGTGTACCTTTGGAATCCAAAATTCACATTATGAAAACTTAGCATACAACTTCTCTTTCTTAAGCAACTCCAAAATTGCCTTAAGATGTTCTTCGTGTTCCTTCTCGTCCTTTGAATAAATAAGTATGTCATCAATGAAGACAATTACAAACTTATCCAAGTAAGGCTTGCATACTCGGTTCATGAGGTCCATGAATACCGCAGGTGCGTTTGTCAGTCCGAATGGCATGACCTGAAACTCGTAATGTCCATACCGAGTTCGGAATGCCGTCTTTGGAATGTCTTGCTCTCGTACTCTAAGCTGGTGATAACCTAATCTCAGAACTATCTTTGAATAAATACTGGATCCTTGGAGTTGATCAAATAAATCGTCGATCCTCGGGAGTGGATAACGATTCTTCACTGTCAGCTTATTTAACTCACGGTAGTCGATGCACATCCTGAATGACCCATCCTTCTTTTTGACGAATAGGACCGGGGCTCCCCAAGGTGAGGAACTAGGCCTTATGAATCCTTTGTCGGAAAGCTCTTGTAGTTGTTCCGATAATTCCTTCATTTCGGATGGAGCCAATCGATACGGTGCTCGAGCTACGGGTGCGGCTCCTGGAATTAAGTCGATTTGGAATTCCACTGGTCGAGTCGGAGGAAGACCTGGCAAGTCCTCGGGAAATACTTCAGGAAAATCTCGGACGATTGGTACGTCCTTAATTTGTTTTCCTTCCGACTTGTCCTCCTCTTTCTTGGCGGATATCTGTGCCAAAAAGACCTGGCATCCTTTCGCCATGTACTCTTGAGCTTTTGAACATGAGATAACTGTCAACCGAGATTCTCTCCTGTTGCTACTTTCGTTGCCACAAAAATTCAAAGTTTCATTCCCATAGGGAACTTGAACAAGTTTCTCATCGCACACGATCACGGCGTGACATCTTCTTAACCAGTCCATACCGATAATGACGTCGAAACTACCCAGTTCTACGGGCATTAGATCTATGTTGAACGGATGGTCTAAGAAATTTAAAGTACAACCTCGTATAATAGTGTCTATCCCAACTATTTTCCCATCAGCTAATTCGACATCATAACTATTTTCTAATGGAGTTGGGGCGATGTTAATCAGGGAACTAAATGCAGTGGATATAAAGCTTCTATCGGCACCAGTGTCGAATAAGATAGATGCATAGTGGTTGTTTAAGAGGAACATACCCGTGACGACATTGGAGTCCGGGTTTCCTGATGTATTCCCTCTCTTCTCTGCATTCCTAACTGCATACACCCAGCCTTGTGCATTCCTATTTCCTCCATCCATATTCTTCAACTTGGGACAATCTCTCTTGAAATGTCCTGGAGCTCCACATTCAAAGGAACCATTCCCTTTTGGATTTTCCCCATTGCCCTTCTGAGTATTAGCACCATTTGTGTTGCCCGAACTCCTGCAATTGCGGGCAAAGTGCTTTACCTTGTTGCACTTCTGAGTACACGGGCCATTGTGGTGAAAATGGCACTTGGTACACTTGGGCAAAGATCCCCCATATGGCTTCTTTTCGCATGTCCTCATATTGTAGACCTTGGCGACATTCTGCCTCTTAAAGGGTTGTTGTTGGTGACTATGGTTATTTCTGGATGAATCATCAGCCTTCCTTTTGTTGTCAGACTGCCTTTCTGCGTAGGAGTGGAGTTTCTGATCCATCAAGTCATTGGCCAACTCAATAGTCTCATCCAACGTCTTGGGTTTAGCAGATTTGACGTTCCCATAAATGTTGTCAGGAAGTCCACTGATGTACTTGTCAACCTTCTCGGTTTCATTGGCAACAAACTTGGTACATATCAGGGTTAGCTCTTGAAACCGTTCAGTGTATGCTAGAACATCGTTCCCCTTGACCTTTAGGTTTTATGGCTCGATTTCTAGTTTCTTGATTTCACCGTGCGGACAATACTTGTTCATCATCTTCTTCTTGAGTACTTCCCAAGTCATTGCATATGCCTCAGGACCTAAGGTTCTTATCTAACCATTCCACCAAGTCAAAGCAGCACCTAACAGAGTGCAGGTGGCAAACTTCACCTGATTCTTAATAGCATAACCACTGATATTGAAAACTGACTCCATCTTCTCAATCCACCAAGTCAAACCGACCACGCCTTCAGTCCCTTTGAAGTTCAAAGGTTGACACTTCATGAAGTCAGCATAAAAACAAGGGCGCACAATTTGCACATTCCTTCGGTTATCCTCGTGTGAACTGTGGCTTCCATCTCCATTAGTGGAGTTTTGCAGGAGGGCTTGATCAATCATAGCTTGAATGGATTCCGAGGTCACGTTGTTTGGGTTGGTGTTGTTAGGAGTAGTATTCGGTCCTCGTCTGGTCGTAGGTGCCATGATTGTCTAGATCACAAAAGATAAAACGTAAGGTTATAATCATGACAGAATATAATAATGTATAGATGAGACCACAACACAAGAGAGATATATTACATAAACACATCCATTTCATTTATAACTTGGAAATTTTTTACATGAAATAGTTGTTGGTACACGAAAATACAATACAAAATATCTAAGGCTATGCTAGCGGGGAAACCCCTAATACTTAACATGCATGTACAATGACCTAGCAAGATAAAGTAACATAAATCACTAGACGTGACGGTCAGCATCCCCCGAAGCATCCTGATGATCTAGAATCCTAGCATCTGGTCCTGGCTGCCTAGCTCTCCTCCGCTGCTCTCGGTGTGCTAACAACTCAGCCTGCATGTCACTCATCTCTCATCTCATGTCTCTTATCACACGGAGAGTCTCTACTATCTGTTCCTGACTCCTACGGTCAATCTCTCGAAGTGCTGCAATCTCAGCCTGCTGCATCTGAAAGCGAGTCTCATGTACCTGATGATGTGTCTGAATGAGAGTACCCTGCAGCTGTAGTTGTGTCTGATGTGCCTGGATATGGGTCTCGTGTGCATATACATGATTATGATGGGTCTGAAGCTCCTGATGGGTCGCCTAACTCATTCCTCTTGAGTGAGCCCAAGCCTCTCGGGAAGCATAGGCCTCCTCCTCCACCATCCATACTGTCTCCTGGAGAGTCATCCTATCCCCCATAAGTAAATTGACCCGCTGTGAGTCCATATCGACTCGCTGTGATATACAAGACCTACTATCCTGAGCATCCTCTAGTAAGGCATACAAGTCCTGTGTATCATGCTCATGGAGCTCAGCAAGCTCTATAACCCTAGTATTGACCTCTCCCACGGTCATAGGTGCTACCTCAGGAACTGTCTCCGCCGGATCTATCCAAGTATCCCTAATACCGTACCCAACATCTCTAACCCCCTGTCGCCTCTCTTCAGCATCTACCATGCTGACAAACCCATAATCTATCCCCCGACCTCCGGTAGGTCTAGCAGTAGAACTCTCCCCGATCTTATATCTGGAGCCTAGAGTGGATAAACACAACCTCTTGCGAGGTGGCTGCTCAGACTCGGGGATATCATCCCTACGGTCAACAAGTGGTGGTATGTATAGAGGTGGTGGTAGTGGAGGTGATGGTAATGCGGCAGTAACTGCATCAATAAGGGCCTGAGTGGATGCTATCTTGAGTGTCTGGATTTAGGTTGGTCACCGAGATGATCGTAGTAATGGTGATGGCACATATGGTGGTGATGAATGTGCAGGTGGGGCCATGCACCTAGCAAGGCGCTCTCCTGCAAAGGGTGGTGATAGTGAGATAGGTGGTGATGGTGATGGAGTAGTCATGGCCAGAAGTCTCTCAACCTCTGCCTCTGGTGGAAGGGATATGGAAACCTGAGGCCGGACGGTAATCCTAGCCCCAATAGTAATGTCAGTGGAGGGTGGTGGTATAGCAGGCTCTGTTCCCTCAGGTGGGGAAACAGGCTCATCAGTAGGTACAACAATAGTAGAGTCAGCCGGAGCTAAGTGCTCCTCCTCCTCCTCGTCCTCATCATCGGCGTCATCCCCAGATGAATCGCCGTCATCATCATCTCCATCATCTCCCCCGTCCATAGGATAGTCAACCGGACCATCCTCTGTCTCATCATCCTCATACTCCTCTGGATCCTCCTCGGGATCCGACTCAGTAATATACCCGGGTGACTCAGCAGTAGGTGAATCAACAGGAGGTAATGGCTGCTCCTCAGCTGGGAACACGTGCTCATCCTCCAATGGTATATACTCAGGGTATACGGGCTCTGGCACGTAATCAGGATCATGTGCCTGTACGAACATAGGCTCACGCTCATCCTCGTCCTGAGGAACTGGCGGTGTCTGTGGATCCTCTAGGCCTGGTATGTAATCCGGTGATGGTGGGGCTACTGGCTGTATAGGGAGTCCATCGTATCCGTATACGATAACCCGTGGAATGCCTCCCTCAGATATCTCCTCATCATCGGCTCCCCAGAAGGCTTTGCCCGGCTCAGAGTCGGTGTAAACAGAAGTGTAGGTAACCGCAAATGACGCAGAAGACATGACTGCTGCAAAAGCAAAAATAACTTATATAAGTATTACTCATAAGAGAGATCTATATGACATGACTATAAGCTTTAATTATAAGAGTCTTATAGTAATATACGTAGTATAATTTATATACGCATATATCGATCATGTAATCACTTAGTAACCTACTAATGCTAAAATAGTGTGTATCATGTAAGCATATATGTGCTAAATGCAAACAACTAATGCATGTATGTCCCGTACAAATCCCATTTGTGAAAACAGCGTTTGAAAATGGTTATAGTCCAGACAAAAACTTTTGACCTGGTTCTCTATAACATTGGCTCTGATACCAATCTGTAACACCCCTAAATCTGGGTCGCAACGGAATGTTGAAAATCCGAGGGCATTACTTCATAGATCAATAGTACAAGATAAAAGAACGACCACTAAATGTGTCGTTTTAAAAAAAATACATTGGATTTAACAAAATACTTATTCATTACATAAGCTCATGGCTTTAAATTGTTTGACTACAAAAGTAAAGATTTTGGTTTATAACAAATATCCCAAAATGTAATACATCCTAAATCTTTAGTACTGACTCTTCCAAAGAGTAATCCCCCAATGTATCTTGGCACCTCGTGCCTTATTGACCTGAGAAAAACATGCTTAAAACATCAACATAAAGTTAGTGAATTCATAGGTTTATGTAAATCAATTGTAGGACCGCAAGATTTCCAAGTCTATGATTAAGCAACATATGCAAACATCATAAAAAGTAATTACGGTTTCCTAAGCTTATGACATCGAGGCTCGACGTATATGGATGCAATAAATTGCCAATAAATGCCCCTGAATGATGTTCTAACCCACAACATCCCAAGTCCAACATGGTATACGTTTGTTGTCCGGCAGACCGGCACAGTGAGCGTTACTCACCTAAACGGGGACGTCAATCCCAAATAGATCTATTTATAACATTCGCGCTCGCAATCTAGCAATTGAAAGTTCATGATAATAGAGCTCAGTGGGTTATCGCTATTTAGGCAAACTCGTAATTATGGTATAAAATGTACACTTGAGTCCAATTTGTAAAAACAAAGCATGTTCTCACCCCAACAATGTAAATCATTTAAAATAATTATAAAACATGGGACTATGAACTCACCTTAGTAAATAGTCCTCTGAATATGATAATATATCCAAGTATAGCAATGAATCACACCGTCAAAGACCTAAGTAAATACGGCCAGTCTTAGTCTACAATTTAGGCTAAAGACTCAATGTATAAACTACAATAAATTGCTAGTTTATATATACTGTTATCACTTGTGTGGTGGTGCAAATGTTTATTGAATTTGTATTCACTTGATGGCTCTTGGGAAGGTATACGATTTCACACGTTCTTGTATACGTACAAATGTTATTAATAAATATTCGTATTTATTAAATCGTAGGTTATCTTGCATATTATCCGAATATAATTCGTCCGATTCGCTAAGTGTTTATAAAATCACTTTGTTTATAAAATACCCTTAGGTTTTCCGTAATGACAAAAACAGTCCCTCTAGTTTATGAAAATAGAGTATTTACACTTTAGACCCTTAAGTTTTCACTTGTACACATTTAGTCCTCCAACTTTACAAAATTTACACTTTAGGTCCTTATATGTTTCCAATAGTCCCTAAAGTTTCAGAATGACAAAAACAGTCCCTCAAGTTACCAAAACAGTGAATTGGCAGTTTTAAACCCTTGAGTTTCAACATTGACACTTTTAGTCCCTTAACTTGTAAAAATCGCATTTTAAGCCCGATTAAGTTCTAACAAGTGGCATTTGGTTTTAATAGGCTCCAATAAGCCATCTCAGCTGGGTCAGCTTATAAATAAGCTCGGACGAGCTTATTTTGGCTTATTGAGCTTATTGGGCCCGTTAAGGTCCATTAAGCTTTTTAATGGTCCAATCTAGTTTCCAAAGGTACAAAAGCATTTGTTAAGCTTATTTAAGTTATAATTATCAGTTTGGCTTATTAATAAGCTCGGGTGAGCTTATTTGAGTTTATGGGGCTCGTTGGCCCAATAACCTTAACCGAATGTTCATAAAAAGACCCATTAGGGTTTCCTTATTGATTCCAACTTGTTTCCTTATCTTATTAAGCTTATTAGGGTCTGTTTTAAGCTGTTTTACCCGCGTGGCTTATTCGATAAGCCTCGTTGTATAAATAAAACATTAAAAATGAGAATTAAAAAGAATTAGAATGAGAAACTCCCTTGATATTTTGCTCGATAGATTCTCCATGTAGGTTTATTGAGCAAACGTGTTGAACAGCCGTCTTGAGGTTTCAAGACTCCAACACTTTGAAATTTCCAGATCGTAGATTCTTCACCAACATTCGTCGATTTCTTTTTCTTTTAGCGAGGTATTGTGAAAATTATAGGAAACAAACGATGCATTCCTTTCTGGTACCTATGGTTATTTTAAACTAAAACTAAATAATAAATACGGGTCAGTCTGCCAAATACGCCGTATCATGTGCATGAATACGCCATATTATCAGAACTGAAAATAATATTTTAAAGTGCATAAAAATAAAGAACTGATAACGTCCAGACAATCAATACGTTGTATGGTATGGAGCGGATACGCCGTATTGATGTATGGGAAGACAGACTTGATAAAGATAAATAACAATCTGGGTTGTCACCCAAGAAGCACTTTTGTTTACAGCGAAGTCTTTAAGTTAGACTTTTCTTTAGCTTCTCTTCATTCGTCTCTGGTTACCATCCATCCTTCATCCATTATGCGAAATATTTCTTGGTATGATCGGCATGCATCTTTTCTTGTACTCGTCAAATCATCGTATTCGTCTTCTTTAACAGCAACATACTCTTCGTTATCTCCGAACAAATCCTTGATCATCTCGAATCTTCTTATATTGCAAACCAGTAGCGCATTGTGTTTCATTACGCACAATAACATCTTGTACTTTCATCATCTTCATGATACATCTCATATTCTTGATCTTGGTTTGTTCATCACACTACATTCCATCATATTTCGTCGTTCATATCTTGACTATTTATCATCGTCTTCATTTATTCTTCATTATGTCTTTATTCTTTAATGCTTCTTATTTCAGCTTCTCTAGTCCTCCAAGGCTTCGTACCATTTATAGTACTGATAATGGAGTGAGTTTCCAACTATGTAAGCTCCTGGTAAGTTTCCTCCATTATAATATCCATCATTCCTCCAACTACATGTTGGCCATTCCGAACATTCAGTGTTTTAATTGAAAGGTTTGCAACAATATGTAACTGGTGTGGGTTCTTTCCATGCTTCATAATCCGTCCATGGTTTTTCATGTACCCATGGTACATCTTTGTTCCATTCGTAAATCCAATCGTCCTTAAATTCTTCATAAGTCTTGAATCCTTCAATGTCTTTAGTAAGGAGATCAGGTCTATCTTGAGTAGGTAATTGAACTCTTTGAATTTTTCGCACAACGGTGTTTCATAATCGAACAAGTTTTTTTCAATTCTAAAGATTTCACCGTTTCTCGTGGTTTATCATCTTGATCAGTTTCTCTAGATCAGAAGGTTCTTCATTGTTGGCTCAATATCGTCACTTACCAATTCAAAAATCCCATTAAAGATCTTTTCCAAGCTGTATGTATATATTCCATGCGTCTTGTAGGTTACACAAATTTGAGGCCAACCCCAGTTTTTTGAACTTAGGGATTTATTAGGGTCCCACTTAAACATAATAGTGTTAATTTTCTGCTGGTGAAGAGAAGGCAGTAGTATTTTCTAAGAAATTTGACTGTTAAATCGACCCAACTACTCAGTCGATCCTTTAAAAATCTCCACTCAACCCAATTCCATGCATCTCCAACAGTCTTACAGTAACGATAGGAAAACAATAACTCTAAGGTTTATCCTGATTTAAATTACGTTTTTCAATTTGGTCAATTAATTTTTTCAAGTATTCGCTTTGCTTGACCGCGTCTTCTCCCATAGTTCCACTGAAAGCATTATTGTGCAATCGCTCAAGAATTTTTCCTTTCAGCTTCATATGCGTTCTGTCGGTCAGTTAACCGTATATTATGTAATCCTGAATAGTAATTTTCTTTGGTATTTTGTCAATGATTTTTTCTCGTTGTTTGATTTTGCTTCTTTGTTTACCATCCTCCTTTCTTTGTTTAACACGGAATCTCATGTATAGTCTCAGGCTTTATGGTAAGTCAGGTCGTTTCACGGGAATAAATTGAAGTAGTTTTCACTAGTAGTTTGTAATTAAGGTTTTGCTAAGGTTAATAAGATTGTTCACGGATCAAATTAACCAAAAGTACACATAAATTGATTTTGCAATGAAAAAGAAAGCAATAAAAGGTGATTCAATCAAAATGATTAAGTATGTTTGTTTTAGGCAATGATCACTTTAGATAATGATGTGTTTGGGAAAAAGTGTTTTTAAGTTTAGAAAATAGGGTTATCTAAGTTATAATTCCTTTCGGCCTCCTTTTTCCTTTAAATATTAACATAGTGATTATATCGATTACTAAACAACATAATCCATTCGGCCTTTTAAGTTATTATAACAAATTTATTTATGAATGATAAAACATAAGTTTATTTATAAAGTATACTTTCGGACTTTACACTTAGAAAATCATTGTTTACCATTTCAATTAACACATATTTCAAAATCAATCCATATCCAAGATCACCATTATGCCAAAAAACACCAAACATATAGATTACTACTCCATATAAAAGTATCATTAACTCTTTAACTTCATCATGAATTCATAATAAAGGGTAATAATCAAAGGATAAATAGATTAAATACCACTTATAGAGGCAAATGTTGATGATTTTCACAAGTTTTTCACAAGGAAATTCTATATTTACATTCAAAAGTGAAACCCAGAAAGAAGAAACTGATGTAAACATAATTCTGTATTAATACTTGAGAAATCAATTCTACACTTCAAAATGCTACTTCCTTGGATGGTTTTTTATACTATGATTATTGGTAGATAGTGGTGGTAGATGATGGTGGTTTGAATAGGGGGTGTTTGGTTCCTTGTATTTATCAAGCCAAGATCACCAAAAACACTTCTTCTAAGTGTTCTAAACGAAGTGAGATGATGTGTGTGTAAGAGATTGTGTTATATAGATGGTTTGATTTGCCTCTATTTTAAGGCATGAAAATCGGGGTCGAGGCGGGAACACTTTATTAAAAATGCGCCGGAGACTACCCCCCCAATACGTAGGAGTTATGCGTATCAACATTTATTGGACTTTAACCGTTCTTAGGGAATAGTCTTGAACGAAAAGTGCGGCCGACTACTTAAAATATTGTGCGGCGGTTTTAGAGACTCGATCAGAAATGCGGCGCACGAGGGAAAAATGCGCCGTACTTTGGCATTTTTTTCTTGAGATTTGTATGTGATGATATATGATGAGATGATTTCGTCCAAGGCATCATAGGGAGGTATACTATATGCTAGAGATAACTTGGGGACCAAGTTGGAGATGTATGTGGATGGATTTTGGACCAGATTCGTGAATTAAATGAATCTTCATAAAGTATGTTGTACTCATTTGTAAAACTGGCTATTTTGGTAATATCTCAGCAGTTGGCCTTTTTCATGGTTGTAGATAATTGAATTCTCTTTCTGTGGCCGCTTGAATCAACTCAATCCGAGTTCGTATGCTCCAGTTATGGCCAAAACAGTGGACAGGTGTCGGGAGATCTTTATCTTGAGTTTATTTCTTCGTTTAAGCTTCTTATCTTCGTGTATTCTTTCGTTTTCTTCCACGACACATACCTAGAACATATAATAGCAAATATACTTGATTAAGTACCAAAAGTTCACGAGAAATGATCAAATATATATAAATAACGCCGCCAAAAAACATGTATAATTAAGGCGTTATCAAATCCCTCCACACTTAGCTATTGCTTGCCCTTAAGCAATTAAAGCGATAAAACAAGATCATTTATCGTGACGTGGCAAAAAAATCATTTTAGCATTAACAAGTGTTTACCAGTTTTATAACTTTTCAGGCATTGACATATGACAGAGCACCTCACATAGGGAAAGTGTTTGTTTTTGAATTCACACGAGTCACTCAGATAGGGTTTTATATTTGTGAAGTCACTCAATTGCACAGACATAATCTAGGTCGCTACCATATGCTTGTACTAGACACATAAACATGCCCGTTGCGGCGTGAGCACCTAGACAGAAATCTCAAAGAGGCAAAACGTGATAACGATAGAGGTGAGAAGCAGATACTTGATTCCATGTGCCAAAACTTTGCCTTATACTTTGAACTTTTATTATTTTTTTCTTTTCTCTTTTTTTTCTTTTTTTCAGATACTGCGATAACTAAGGCTGGCACAAAACTTCTTCTTCATCGAGCATATTTTTCTTGCTCTTGGGATACTTTGGGGATCTCAACACTAAAAGCGAGTGCTGCAGATACATGATTGCATAGGGATTTATTTCACCTCTTATCATACGACTTTTGTCTATAAATTAACCTCACTGCGGTCTAGTAAATGATGATCAAGCACAAGTTCTGGAGCTACTAAATTACCGGCCCACTCATATAACTTTATACCAATACCAATGTTCCAGAAAAGGCGACAAAGACCATACGTACACATCCGTAACGACGGAATAGACACATATGACTGCATTCAAACCCTAACTCGAACAAGCTAAAGGCAAAAATTATCTTGGGTATCAAAGATGGATACCCGAATTCTTTAAGGCTAAATTTCTCACAATTTTAGTGGGTTGATTTTGTGCTAGTTAAAATGTCAATCCGATTGGATTTGCCTTACTAAGCGTATGCATTTTTAATTTTGAAAGGAAAGTATATATTAATTTTTTTAATTTTCCAGAAAATATCAGTAGAAAGTTTGAAAATTTCTGCAGGGCAAACATGGAGGGACATGATTAATTTTTCCTATTTGCTACCCCTCCACACTTAAGTTGAACATTGCCCTCAATGTGAGAACTGATAAATATAGAAAATAGGGAAAATTAAGGGAAAACGGTACTTCCCGGGGCATAGAGAGATATAGCTACGTTGGAGCTATCCTTGAGTGATTCTATTACGTTCTTTTTTTTGTGAGGAGCGAGAGCTCCTCCACACTTAAGTAGAGCATTATGCGTAAAATTGAAACTTCCCGGGGCTCATAAGTGCTTGGCTGAATCTTGAAAGATATGGCGCGAAACGAAGCGCCAAGCATGTGTATTCTACCACATGTAATATAAGTCTCCAATTATATAAGTCTCCAAGTGTAAAATGCCAACCACCACTCCAAGCTCCACCTGTTTTATTTAATCTGCATAATAAACACAACTACAAGAAAAACATTAAATACAAAAGCGCACTTTCGTAGGCACCACGGTTGCATTTAGCGTATGCAACAAGCCTTTAAACCCCTCGGTGTCCCGAGTGGACGAGTTATAGTCTCGTGAGGGTTTCCAGCGAACACACCCACAAAGTTTGATAAATTTCTTTTTGGATGCAGAAATCGAGGTAAGAAACACACCGGCCGAATGCATGACATACTTAAAGACAGCAAAGTTTTTATTTTTTATAAGTTTATTATTATTTACTATTACTACTACTACTATTCTTATACTTAACTTGATTTAAGATTCCTTAATGATATGGCTCAAGTGGGAATGATCCACTTTTAAAGCTTGAAGATATGGTATTTTTGGAATATATTCACGAAAAGGATATTCTTTTGTTTTGACCACGTGATATCCCTTTTTTGATGTCTTAATAGGTTTATCTTTTTCGGTTTTATCATTAACGGTGATAGGAGGCGGATCTTTTTTATTTTTCAGAGAATCATAGGACTTTCCACTACCGGTGAATACGACATTCACATGCTCGGTGTGAGCTTGAGGAGGAGGTGGGTCAGTCCTCTCGGCTTCGTCTGAAGAGATGTTTTGAGACTTCTCCCACTCATCTATTTTTCTTTCCATGTTTTTATTTTTAGTTTGGAAATTATTTTCATTTTGCTTTATTTTTAAAATCATATCATTAACATTGTTTTTGAAAAACATATTTGTAACTCTTTGACCATCCAAGAATTTTGTGATTGATTTTTCAAAATCAGTTTTAGATTGAGGTTCTTGGTTGATAGGTTTATACTTTTTGTTAGGTAAAACACCGGTAGTTTTAAGATCGTCGATGTCATAGAGTTTCCAATGAATAGTTCTCATGCTACGGATACATTTTTGAAATCTTCGAGGTCCTTTCTCACATCATTGTTTAATTCTTTAAGCAATTTCTTAGAATCATTAGGATCATGAAGGGATTGACGAGAAGACGAATCATGAGAATTTCGGTCTTTATTACCTTCAGATTGGATGTAATTTGCTTTACGACGTTTACACATCGGCGTGTCATCGTTCATGTTGTTTTTAGGATCGTGGTTGTCTCTAAGGTCCTGATATTTGTTACGCATCTCATGCATCTCCTCTTTTAAGCTCTGGAATTGAGAATCCATAGCCTTCAATTTTTCCATAAATCAAGAATTATTAGTATTACTATCACTTTCATTTGTAAAATCAACAGATTTTTGATGATGTTCGTTTTTAGATTTAGTGGACCAATCATGTTCGAAAAGGACTTTGTCCTCGAGAAATTTAAAAGCTTGATTTGGACTTTTGTAGAGGAAGATTCCTCGGGTGTTTGCGTCAGGATTCCTGAGTGGGTATCCGTCTAGGACTTTGATAGAATATTTGAATAATAGCTCCCTTGGTCAGATCGTGCCCATGATATTTTCGAAGCATGCTCTTCAGTTGTAACCAAGCGTCGGTTAGACTTTCACATACGAGTTGAGAGAAATTTCTGATTTCAAGTAAAAGACGGTTAAACAACGAAGGTGGAAAGAATCTGTTTATAAAAGCTTTTCTCATTTATTCCCACGATGTTATAGATTCTTCATTAAGTTCGTTTAAATAAGGGTTTCTCGCTCATCGCACAAAGGAAAAAAGAATAATCATATAGCTTAATAGCTTCACTCTGCGTTTCACCGTATCTGAACATGTTGCAGATTGCGAGAAATTCACGGATGTGGTCATGCGGATCGGCCCGCAGAATACCATCGAATTTATTTTCCGAAATCATTTTTAAGTGAGTACTATTGATAACAAAGTTGTCATCAACATTGGGTTGAACAATGGCAGAATTAGGAGTCGGTGCTACAGTCTTAGCACTTTCCCACATAGGCTGATCATCCGGATCGAGAATTATCTCTTTAGGTTCAACATCCTCTTCAGGTATATTTATAACAACAAAGTCATTAACGATAGGATGTTCGATGGAAGATTTGTGTGATTCGATCTAAATGGATTCTTTCTGGATAGTTTTAATCTTATAAGTCTTTGTTTTCAAATTTTTATTTAATTTATATATTAGATTTACTAGTTGTTTTCTAAAAGATAGGGGATTTATACATACTTTAAGTAATTTGCAAAAAGACATTTTTATATATATAATTAAGGCTAATAGGATAATATTCAAAATAAAATAAATTATTTTCATATATATTTTATATATATATATATATATATATATATATATATATATATATATATATATATATATATATATTTGCAAATATGGATAAATAAATAAAAGATTTTTTTTGGATAGGCACGGCGTACTTTAGGAAAAGTGCGCCGGTTTTTCTAGGAATTTTATGTTTTTTTTTTCGAATATTATGATAAACTAGATAATTACAAATACACAAAGCATGTAATCAGATAAAATACAATTCCAAATGATTATAGAACCTAAGACTAGCAGATTGGGGGTTTTGGTTTTGGTTTTTGAAATAAGATTTTGTTTGTGAAAATTTACAGAAAGTGTGGCGTACTTGGTTATAGTACGGCGTACTTCCTGGGTTTACAGGAAAACCGGCGCGCAAACAGGATGTGCAGCGTACTTCCTGGAGAAAAATAATTTTTGGTTTCCGTTTGCCAGAAAACGGTACGGCAAGTTTGAAAAAAAAAATTGTGAAACAAAATAGCACCAGAAATAAGCAACAAACTAATAACAACTTAAACAATTCTCTAGCAACGGCGCCAAAAACTTGATGTGTGTTTTTCAAGCTCTAAATTTATAATAACTAGAAATACCGATTTTTACTAAAAACACAACACTCGGGAAGTATACCCGTTCGTGTATAGTATAGCTTTAGGTAAGTCCAGGTCGTTCCACGAGAATTGAAGTTTTTACAGTTTGTAATTAAGGTGCTAAGGTTAATAAAATTGTCACGGATCAAATTAATCAAATCTTGCATATATCGAATGTTGTAAAGAAAGTGATTAAAAGATGATTCAAGCAAATGATTAATGTATGTTTGTTTAGGCAATGATCACTAAGACATAAAGTGTTTAGGATAGTGTTTATAAGTTTAGAGAGTAAATATATCACGAGTCGCAAATCCTTTCGGCCTTTAAATGTAACAAGTGAGTATCCACTCTTAAAGCTTGAGGGTATGATATTTTTGGAATGTACTCACGAAATGGATATATTCTTTTGTTTTGACCATGTGATAGCCCTTTTTCGATGTCTTAATAGGTCAGTCTTTTTCTATTTTATTGTTAACGATAATAGGAGGTGGTGGATCTTTTAGAATTTTCAGAGAATAATCGGACTTTCCACTCTCGGTGAATACAGCGTTCACGTGCTCGGTGTGTGCTTGAGGAGGAGGTGGGTCAGTCATCTCGGTTTGTTCTAAAGATACGTTCTGAGATTTCGACCATTCATCTATTTTTCTTTAAATGTTTTTAATTTTAGTTTGGAAATTATTTTCGTTTTTCTTTATTTTTAAAATCATATCATTAACGTTGTTCTTGAAAAACATATTTGTAACTCTTTGACCATTCAAGAATTTAGTGATTAATT
>BQNB010002757.1:41535-85117 GCA_026074375.1 Tanacetum coccineum
TGAATATTATTTTGCCTCGAATAATATTTTGCCTAAATTATTATGCCTTAAACTTATTTTGCTTTAGATTAAATGTGCCATGAGTTGCATATTTACCTCGCCATGAACATATTTTCGCCTTGACTTTATTTCGCTTTGAAATACGATTTCCTTATGATTTTTCGCCTTACGTAGATTTTCCCGTTAGGTTTATATAAAAGTAATTTATATAAATAATAGAACGTTCCTCTAAGACATTATGAGTTGCACAATGGTCTCTAAACTTTCCCTGGGACATTATAAGTGAAGCAATGGTCTCTAAGCATTTCTCAAGACGTCGTGAGTGATACGATTGTCTTTAAAACTTTTGATGAATATATATAATACTATTTTACATAACATCGAAACTTGTCACAGTCCACCGACCCTACGATATCTAAATATCTGAACCTAAAGGCGAGCTTGAACCCTCATCCCATACTATCGAAACACCTACGTCATCTTGTAACGTCTCAATCTTTCTTATTGTTGGTAATTTCTAGAAATATGCTCATTAATTCGCATACGATAGTAACCCGTCATCCAATAACATTTCATTTATTTTAACCTGACTTATTTATTTTCCTTTTACCTCTCTTAATTTAGAAGAAAATGTCGACATCAAGACAAGGAATGAGTTCCAAAGAAATGGAGCAGATTGTAGCCCAACGAGTCGCTAATGCTATTGAAGCTAGTGCGATCTATGAGTTAAAAATCCGCATGGCTCACGACTCGATGAATCAGGTCGTATGTGAGGAAGCCACTGTAGGAAAGAATGTTAGCAACAAAAGGAAATAGGGAAGTGATCACGGTAGGAATTCTGACCAACAACAGAATAGGAGGATTGGAGTGGTTAGAGCATACGCTACTAGGGCAGGCAACAGGAAAGCATATGCTGGGAATTTACCTTACTGCAACAAGTGTAAGTTGCACCATGTTGGGCCATGTACTTTGAGGTGCAACAACTGTAAGAGGGTTGGCCACATGACGAGGAGTTGTAGGACTTCCGCTCGTGCAACAATTAAAAGGGCCTCAGTATCTAACCAGAAACCTACAATAACCTGCTTCGGATGTGGTGCCCGAGGATAATTTAAGAGTAAATGCCCAAGATTGAAGAACCAAATGTATGATAATCCGAAAAAGAAGGAGGGAAAAATCCACAAGAACTCTAAAGTCGCAAAGGAATTATACTAATGCTTAAGAAGAGATTTTTCTGCCCAACCTAGTGAGACCTAAGTCAAAAACTTCTATAACTATATTCCCTAAGAGATATGCACTAGTACTTTTCTATGAATTTTATTGTAATATGTGGATGTTTTAAAATTTCTATTAATGTATGTGTCATGACGACTCCGTCGGTAACGCTTTAATACTCTATTTACTTAGTAAGCTACCCCTCAAATTTGTTACCATATTATGAATTCCCCTATGGTCCTATAAACCATTTTACTATTATAAACTAATTGGATGTTATCCTATGAGCAATTTTAGTGTCGACTTATAAACAGAGTTGCTGTCATTTTATAAACTATTTTACCGCTAGACTACAAACCATTTGTTGACAGCTCATCATTTATTTTGCTAACACCTTATAAACCATTGTGATATCATTCTATAAACCGTTTTGTCAACATCTTATAACTATCCTACTATCACCTCAAAAATTATTTTGCAATCATTTTACAAACAAATTCATTTTCATCTTACGACCTATTCTGTGTTTATTTATAAACTCTTTTGCTACCATATTATAAACTACTCTGTTGTCTATTATAAAATATTTCGTTATCATTTTATAAACCATTTTGTTGCCAACCCTTAAACTATTTGTTACCATATTATGAATCCCTTGCTACTACCTTATAAACGGTCACATGATTTTCTCATAAACCATTTGGCTATCATCTCATAAACTCTTTTCACTATTTTACCAAATATCTTGTGTCATTATATAAACAACCCTGTTTTCATTTTTACAAACTATTTTGCTACCTTGTAAACCATATTTTATATATACCATGTAAACCTTTAAACATAACACTATTTGACGAAAAGAGTATTTCATCGTTAGTACCTAAATTATACATAGCCTAATCACCTATGGATAATTTAGGAAGGACCATGCCATGCTAAGAGTAGTCACCGAAAATTTTTGTCAATCTACCTTCACTTTCCATTTCTACTTACGTTTCTTTCTCTATATTTTCAACAAATTTTATCGTATTAATGTTTTACTAATATTTTGCATGTGTGTTCGTGAGTTGTATCTGTCATGTGTATTTGTATTAGTAAGTGTCGTAACTAAGTGGATTTTCTCAACCTTATCATATAGAGACACCCTACCCTTTACTGAGAGACCAAATCACACTCCTTGCGGTCAGTTTTGAAACATTAGGAACTGATCCCTTTTAATTGGATTAGGATTAAGGAAATTTAGAGATAGCTAACTCACCAACCTAGAAGCTGTTAATGAAATAACTGAGATGTAAAAGAATTATGCTGAAGTGAGATGAAAACCACTTGAGTTTCAAGTTGGAGTTTAAGGCATGAAGAAAATGTCGCCAAAAAGGGGTGATACGTTGTGGCAAACAGGGAAAGCTGAGCCTGCGTTATATTTTGGGCCTTTCAAAATCCTTGTCAAAATCCGGAACCGTTCTAAGTAACATTTAACTAGTCATGGAAAAATCATTTCTTGTGATCCCTATACATCATCTATCCTAACCGATTCATGCTTTATTTGTGCCTTATGTGTACATATGCTATACGCGCGCTTGCGAATTCTGTTGCTACGGGCATCATTTTCTATGGATTCTTTCTACCTCAAGAGTTTATCTCTGATGTGAGTTCGTTTATTTGAGTTACGTTTGCCTTACGTTTATCCTTTCTTTCCATTTACTTTTGCCTTGCGCATGGCCTAGGAATATGTCAATTAGTTTCAACATGCCTTATTCTCATCACCTCGTAATGTATTATTTATTTATTTAATTATATACATTTTTTACATGACTTTATACCGCCGCACTTTTCCATACTCCTCGTGAATTGCAGAAAACATGCCGACGTCAGGACATAGTCTAAATGTTGCTGCCATTTAGTAATTGATAACCCAATGCATAGCTGAGGCGATGGCAGCTTATGAAGTAAACCAAAACAATCGAAACAAAGATGGAAATCCCAATGTGAATGCTGGAGGTGTTGTGTCCATTGCTCATGAGTGTACTTATCAAGATTTCATGAAATGTCAGCCACTTAACTTCAAGGGGAATGAAGGAGTTATTGGATTGACTAGATGGTTTGAAAAGATGGAGAGTGTGTTTCACATCAACAATTGTCTACAGAAGTATCAAGTGAAGTATGCCTCATGCACTATGCAGGACAGTGCATTGACATGGTGGAACTCGCACAAGTGGACAATTGGAAATGATGCTTCATATGCCATGACATGGAAGGCACTTATGAAGTTAATGACTGAGGTATACTATCCAAGAAATGAGATTCAAAAGATGGAGACTGAGTTATGGAATCTGGCTGTAAGGGGTAATGATTTGACTGCCTATACCCAAAGATTTCGAGAGCTAATTTTGTTGTGCACTAAGATGGTCCCAAAAGAGGAGGACGGAGTTGAGAAGTTTATTGGGGGTCACCCGATAATATCCAAGGAAATGTGATTGCTTCTGAACCCACAAGACTCCAAGATCCTATTTGAATTGCAAACAATTTGATGGATCAGAAACTGAAAGGTTATGCTACTAGGAATGCAGATAACAAGAGGGGTTTTGATAACAATCCAAGAGATAACCGTGAACAACAACCACCCTTTAAGAGGCAGAATGTGGCGAGGGTTTACATGGATAGGAACATTAAGAATAAGGGCTATGCTGGAATTTTACCACTCTGCGATAAGTGCAAGCTGCGCCACCACGGTCCTTTTCCCGTTAGATGTGGAAACTGCAAGAAGGTTGGCCACCAAGCAAGAGCCTGTTGGGCCTCTACTACGATGACATGCTATGGACGTGGAGGAAAATTACACACCAAGAGGTATTTCCCATAATTGAGGAACCAAAATGGAGACAGAGAAGCTCGTCAGAACCTCGACCAAGTTATAGGTACGTCCCTCCCCGAAAATTCGTTACGTTCCCGTATTAACTATTGCAAGAACCAATAAGAATTTCATTTTCACCATTATTAGCCATCATAGCAGTGTCATATCAATTTTATCAGTCATTTAATGCTTGGTTAAGTTAACTAATGATTGACCTTGTCATCTTCTTTTAAGAACTGTCCTTTAACCGCACCATTTTCTCGAACCTCCCGTCTACATTAGATACCACGACTTGAGCTTTGAGGACAAAGATCTTTTAATGGGGGAAGGATGTTACACCCCGTAAATATCAGGTCAATATTTTAAACTTTTCCAATTATTATTTTTGACTTTTATACGTTACATTCGAATCTAGCAATTTTTCGGGAAGCTGTCTCGCGTAAAACTGAAAAACATCATCGGACGCGTTCCGACTATAGACTAAATTAAGTCTACTCGTATTTTATTCATATTGATCATTCTATAGTGTTACATAGGTTAAGTACACTTCCGTTTATAATTTTTACATTTTTCACGTGCGTTTTGCATTTTTTGCGTTTTTGATCAAACGGAACTCCGGAAACCCGAAATATTTCCGTCTAAACTTTAGTTATCGTATATCTCGTGTTGATAAGTCAAAATTTTCGTTCACATCCTCCACTCCCCTCAAACCCACGAAATTTACACATATACATACTCTAAATTAATTAAATGGCATCTTATTTTGAAATTTTCACCCATGTAACTTATGCATGTGACGCTTGATCACATGTACACCATCTGACCTAAAATCATAAACCAAGACCAAGATTCATGAACCATGAGCTAGATAAAAATATGTGGTCTTTCCCTTTTGTACCCACAACCGGACGCACCTTAGTAACAAAAGAATGAATGGTTCAAGTTACATGGCTTGGACCATGATACCCCAAAACCCTACATCCTTCCTATAAATACACCACTTCCACACTCTTAGGGTTTCATACTTCACCGAGAAACTAAGAAAACAAATCTCTTCTCCTACCTCGGCCTCAAAACCCATGGTTCACCATACAAAAATAAAGCATCCATTTCCTTTTAATACTAGCAAGAAACAGACACGCAAGGTTTATTTCTACGATTAACTAAGGTGGTTTTGAGTATTAGTTGGTTGATTTTCAAGATCTATTAAGGGTTTTAAGAATTAGGGTTTCACTTTATTTTGGGGGTTTTGTAAGAACTTGGTGTATGTTATAGATCTAGTAGTTTTCTTCTTGATTCCTCATCTTTGTAAGCCAAATCTTGAACCTATCTCTTTCTCTTTTATTTTCTTATGATTCTTGTTCAAGTTTATGAGTCCATATGTTTATGTAAATTTTATAAATGAAAGTGAAATGAGTTTTGATAACTTCTTGTATAAATGAAAGTATCATGGTAAAAGTATTGTTATTAAGGTGAGGATGAGTTGAAAAAGAGTGTTGTGATGATGACAAAAGATGTGATTAGGTTAGAGGTAAGAGTGGTTTTGTTGGTTGGTTTAGTAGTGATCGGGATTAGGATAGATTAAGCACTATTTTGTAGTTTGAGTTAATTTTTGGAAGTATTTCAGCCTCATTTGTTTGCTGTTTGAAAATGATAAGTGGGTTACGGGATGATTAAAAATGTTTTAAGGTGTTAAAAGTCTAAGATTATGATAGCATATGATTCCCCGATCGTTTTGATATATAGAACGTTGAAATCGGACTTAAAATGAGCTAGTTATGACCAAATGAAACTCGAAACATTTTTTGGCGAAAAGGGTAGTTTATATGATCAGATCAGCAGCTAAAACGGGTGATTCGGAACCTTTCGGGTCCGAAGCGGCCTAAGTATAAAACACGTCCGGAATGAGATTTTACAATAACCTTAGCAACCGTTTAGCTTAAAAGTCAAAAACAAGAGACATTTTTACCACAAATCGGAAAGATAGATTTATAAGAAACACTCTAATTAATGCTTGCTATTTGGAATGCAAAAATGAGTTTTCGGACAATTTCGTGTTTTTTTGAGCATTAAAAACATTGGTGAAACCTATAGGGACATTTATATATTAATTAGGAATGTTAGGAAAGTCGTTAGCATATTTTTCGAAAAAGCGTTAAAGTTTTTAAAAATAGTAAGTTAGTAAACGTTAGCGAGATAGACGTTTAAGTTTCACTAGTGCGTTTATGGAAATATGGACTTAACAAATATAGTGGACGGTATTAACATCTCGAAACTAAAAACTTTCTAAAAATAAAAAGTTACTAAAAATGGCAATTTTCGGTTGAACGTCGAAACTTAACGAAAAACTTTATAATTTTATTTAAGTCACGTCTTGTTAAACAAACCAAAACACAAACACACATGGATGTCTTTTTCTCTTGTGAGCATTTCGTACAAGTTCCGTGTATCTTCCATTTTCCTAAGAGGCGTCGTTTATTTAGGTCGCGTGTAGGATCTCTCGGCTTTATTACTTCTTCGTTGATTATCGATTCACTATTTGCTTAAGGTGAGTTCATAGGCTCACGGTTTACTTGTTTTATATTAACCTTATCACTTTTGGGGTAAGAAACATGCTCGTTTACAAAACTCATTTACATGATTGATTTCACACTCGTATTACTATGAATACAAGTACTTAAAGCTTTTATGAATACGTTGGTTACTTTTACTACTGATATGAATACTTTAAACTCATTGTGAATACGTTGGTTACCTTTACTATGAATGCAAGTACCTTAAACTTTTACATATTACCTAAGTTTCCCTATTCCCATGTAGTACACACTATCGTGAACCGTTAGTTACTTCGTGTAAGCACGAATGTTGTGAATAGATCTATTAGAGTTGACACCCCTACCCAGAATTCTGGATGAGTACATTGGCCAGCGGGTGCATTTCATTTGAGGTAGTACTTGGGTGTTTTGGCAAAACATCGATTTGAGACGAATCTAAAAGACTAGGATTTATGCAACTTGTTAAGGCTTCGGTGTCATGAGGTTAGGGTAATATCGTAAACATTTTTCTTGTGATATTGTATGTGTTACAATAGTCACACACACTCGGAAACGTTAAGATTCACACTGCTTTTATTAAATGATATCAGTTACCAAATACTTTTCATGATATTGTGAATGAAACAGAAATTGCTAAATCCTTTTAGTCCTTGTAAATATTTTACTTAAACCTATGAATTTACCAACTTTATGTTGACCGTTTTTAGCATGTTTTTCAGGTGCTTAGCTTTGGACTTCTTGACGTGCTATGTGGAGTCTACGTGCAATATGATATTATCTTTCAATAGATTATTTATCACTCATACTCGTTGTCTTTTGAAAACCAAATTTATGCTTTCGCTATATTATACTTACGCTTCCGCAAATGTTTAATTGCTGTTGAATCTTGTAAAACTTATCCATTTTTAATAAATACAACGAGTTATGATTTTCAAAACGTCCATTAGTGGTCGTTCCTTTAATCTTGTGTGATGTATATTATGACGCCACGCCCCCGGACACGTATTCTGTCCAGGCCCCGTTTAGGGGTGTGACATATTGGTATTCAGAGCCAATGTTATAGAGAACCAGGTAGTATATACTAGGTCTGGTCTATAACCAGTACATGATCCTTATGTGATTTTTATCCTTACTTGTACGCGCCGTTATTTTTCCTATATTTGCTTCTATTTTTCCATATATATGCAATTGCTATTGTCTATATATCTAAGTATTATTTTACTTGAATATTATTTTGCCTCGAATAATGTTTTGCCTAAATTATTATGCCTTAAACTTATTTTGCTTTATATTAAATGTGCCATGAGTTGCATATTTACTTTGCCATGAACATATTTTCTCCTTGACTTTATTTCGCTTTAAAATACGGTTGTCTTACGTTATTTTGCCTTACGTAGATTTTCCCGTTGGGTTTATATAAAAGCTATTTATATAAATAATAGAACTTTCCTCTAAGACATTGTGAGTTGCACAATGGTCTCTAAACTTTCACCGGGACATTGTAAGTGAAGCAATGGTCTCTAAGCGTTTCTCAAGACGTCGTAAGTGATACGATGGTCTTTAAAACTTTTGATGAATATATATAATACTATTTTACATAACATCAAAACTTGTCACAGTCCGCCGACCCTACGATATCTAACTATCTGAACCTGAATGCGAGTTTGAACACCCGTCCCATACTATCGAAACACCTACGTCATCTCGTAACGTCTCAATCTTTCTTACTCTTGGTAATTTCTAGAAATATGCTGATTAATTTGCATACGATAGTAACCCGTCATCCAATAATGTTTCATTTATTTTAACCTGACTTATTTATTTTCCTTTTACCTCTCTTAATTTGGAAGAAAATGTCGGCATCAAGACAAGGAATGAGTTCCGAAAAAATGGAGCAGATTGTAGCCCAACGAGTCGCTAATGCTATTGAAGCTATTGCGATCTACGAGTCAAAAATCCGCATGGCTCACGACTCGATGAATCAGGTCGTACGCGAGGAGGCCACGGTAGGAAAGAATGTTAGCAACAAAAGGAAATGTGGAAGTGATCACGGTAGGGATTCTGACCAACAACAAAGCAAGAGGATTGAAGTGGTTAGAGCACACGCTACTGGGGCAAGCAACAAAAAGGCGTATGCTGGAAATTTGCCTTACTGCAACAAGTATAAGTTGCATCATACTGGACCGTGTACTGTGAAGTGTGGCAACTGTAAGAGAGTTGGCCACATGACAAAGAATTGTAGGACTTCCGCTCCTACAAAAATTAAGAGGGCCCCAGTAGCCAACCAGAAACCTACAGTGACTTGTTTCGGATGTGGTGCTCAAGGGTATTTCAAGAGTAAATGCCCAAGATTGAAGAACCAGATGTATGATAATCTGAAAAAGAAGGAGGGAAAAATCCGCAAGAACTCTAAGGTCGCCAAGGAATTATATGGATGCTTAAGGAGAGATTTTTCTGCCCAACCTAGTGAGACCTAAGTCGACACCATCTATAACTATATTCCCTAAGAGATATGCACTAGTACTTTTCTATGAATTTTATTGTAATATGTGGATGTTTTAAAATTCCTATTAATGTATGTGTCATGACGATTCCGTCGGTTACATTCTGATTCTCTATAAATTAAAGTAAGTCATTTCTTAAATAGTCATCCCTTTATCAACACATTCGTTGTCGCCTTATAAACCATTTTTACTATCATCTTATAAACTATTTAGTTATCCTCCACAACCTATTTCGTTGTCATTTTATAAGCTAATTAGCGTCAATTCATAAACTATTCGTTACCATATTATAAACTCCTTACTATTTAAAAATTAACCGTCACTTGATTTTCTTGAAAACCATTTTACTAACAACGTAGAAAAAAAAATTAAAAATTCTATCTTGCAAAATATCTTGTGTCGATATATAAGCTGCCTTGTTCCCGTTTTCATGAACCGTTTTTGCTACCTTATGAACCACATTGTAAATATACCATGTAAACCTTTAAACATAACACTAGTTTGACGAAAAGAGCATTTCATCGTTAGTACCTAAATTATACATAACCTGATCACCTATGGATAATTTAGGAAGGACCATGCCATGCTAAGAGTAGTCACTAAATTTTTTTGTCAATCTACCTTTACTTTCCATTTCTATTTACGTTTCTTTCTCTATATTTCAACAAATTTTATCATATTCATGTTTTACTAATATTTTGCGTGCGTGTTCGTGAGTTGTGTCTGTCATGTTATTTGTATTAGTAAGTGTCGTAACTAAGTGGATTTTCTCAACCTTATCATATAGAGACACCGTACCCTTAGAGACCAAATCACGCACCTTGCAGTCGTGAAAATCAAGGATTGTAAAGTTTTGAAACATTAGGAACTGATCCATTTTAATTGGATTAGGATCAAGGAAATTTAGAGATAGCCAACTCACCGGCCCAGAAGCTGTTAATGAAATAACTGAGACGTAAAAGAGTTATGTTGAAGTGAGACAAAAACCACTTGCGTTTCAAGCTGGAGTTAAGGGCATGAAGAAAATGTCGCCAAAAAGGGGTGATACGTTTTGGCAAATGGGGAAGCTGAACCTGCGTTATATTTTAGGCCTTTTAAAATCCTTGTCAAAATCCAGAATCGTTCTAAGTAACATTCAACTGGTCATGGAAAAATCGTTTCTTGGGATCCCTATACATCATCTATCCCTACCGATTCGTGCTTTAGTGTGCCTTATGTATGCATATGCTATGCGTGCGCTTGCGAATTCTTTTGCTTTGGGTATTATTTTCTATGAATTCTTTCTGCTTCAAGAGTTGATCTCTGATGTGAGTTCGTTGTTTGAGTTTACATTTGCCTTACGTCTATCCTTTTCCTTTTGTTTACTTTTAACTTGCGCATAACCTAGGAATATGTCGATTAGTTTCAACACGCCTTATTCTCGTCACCTCGTAATGACTTATTTATTTATTTAATTATATACATTTTTTTCACAACTTTATACCGCCGCACTCTTCCTTACTTCTCATGATTTACAGAAACATGTCAACGTCAGGACAAAGTCTAAATGTTGTTGCCATTGAGCAATTGATAACCCAACGCGTAACTGAGGCGATGGCAGCTTATGAAGCAAACCAAAACAATCGAAACGGAGATGAAAATCCCCATGTGAATGCTGGAGGTGTTGTGTCCATTGCTCGTGAGTGCACTTATCAAGATTTCATGAAATGTCAAGCACTTAACTTTAAGGGGAATAAAGGAGTTATTGGATTGACTAGATGGTTTGAAAAGATGAAGAGTGTGTTTCACATCAGCAATTGTCCACAGAAGTATCAAGTGAAGTATGCCTCATGCACCCTGCAGGATAGTGCATTGACATGGTGGAACTCGCACAAGAGGACAATTGGAAATGATGCTGCGTATGCCATGACATGGAAGGCACTTATGAAGTTAATGACTGAGGTATACTGTCTGAGAAATGAGATTCAGAAGATGGAGACTGAGTTATGGAATCTGGCTGTGAGGGGTAATGATTTGACTACCTATACCCAAAGATTCCAAGTGCTAATCTTGTTGTGCACTAAGATGGTACTAGAAGAGGAGGACCGAGTTGAGAAGTTTATTGGGGGGTCTACCCGATAATATCCAAGGAAATATGATTGCTTCTGAGCCCACAAGACTCCAAGATGCTATTCGAATTGCAAACAATTTGATGGATCAAAAATTGAAAGGTTATGCTGCTAGGAATGCAGATAACAAGAGGAGGTTTGATAACAATCTAAGAGATAACCGTGAACAACAACCACCCTTTAAGAGGAAGAATGTGGCGAGGGCTTACATGGTTGGGAACAATAAGAATAAGGGTTATGTTGGAATTTTACCACTCTGCGATAAGTGCAAGCTGCACCACCACGGTCCATGTCCCGTTAGATGTGGAAACTGCAAGAAGGTTGGCCACCAAGCAAGAGACTGTTGGGCCTCTACTACAATGACATGCTATAGATGTGGAGGAAAAGGACACACTAAGAGGTATTACCCAGAATTGGGGAACCAAAATGGAGACGGAGAGGCTCGTCAGAACCTCGACATTGTTATGGGTACGTCCCTCCCCGAAAATTCATTACATTCCCGTATTAACTAATGCAAGCATCAATAAGAATTTCATTTTCACCATTATTAGCCATCATAGCAGTGTCGCCTCAATTTTCTCGGTCATTTAACACTTGGTTAAGTTAACTAAATAATTGACCTTGTCACCTTCTTTTAAGAACTGTCCTTTAACCGTACCCTTTTCTCGAACCTCCCGTCTATGTTAGATACCACGACTTGAGCTTTGAGGACAAAACTCTTTTAACAGGGAAAGTATGTCACACCCCGTAAATTTTCAGTCATTATTTTAAACTATTTCGATCATTATTTTGACTTTTATACGTTACGTTTAAATTTGACTTAAAACCGAGAAGTTGTCCCGCGCAAAACTGAAAAACATCACCGGACGTGTTCCGGCTTCGAACTTGGATTAGTCTACGTGTTATATGCATTATTTTATCATTTTAAAGTGTTACGTAGTTTATGTACACTTCCGTTTGTGATTTTTACATTTTTTCGCGTACAATTTACGCTTTTCGCGTTCTAGGTCAAAAAAGACCCGGAAACTTGCCACCTTTGCATTAAAACCCGAGTTATCAATCAATATTATTATCCTTGTCAAAAATTTCAAATTTGCTCCCCCCCCTCCACTTTCAAAATTTCGGTTCACTCTTCTAATTAAATCAAATGCTATCTTTTTTAATTCCTAAAGGCATGTGTACATGTAAGACATGGAAAGTGACACATGAGAGTGTCACTCTCATGCACACCTATCTTGTAAAACATAACCATGTGTTTACTTACACTCTTGTAAGCCTTGACTAGTTTCTTAACAAGAACATATGTATACTTCACTTTGGTTCCTAGAAATTGAGCTCATAACCCTTCCTTTTTAGCCTTTGTAAACCGAATACACATACACACCAAAAGTGTGTGTTTGTCACTTGGTAGGGTCAAATACTTGAACCCTTAACCTATAACTTCCCCTATATAAGTCACCTTATATCTATTCTAGGGTTACATTATTTCTTTGCAACTAGAAAAGTTCCATCTTGCTCTCTCCTCTTGTCTCCCACCTACGGCACAAAAAGATAAACCACAAAGATTTCTTTGTCTCCATTTTCTCATAATACAACTATTAAAGGTTCATATCTATGATGATTTAAGGTGTTTCCAAGGTTCATTTTATTAATTTTCAAGGTCATTCAAGATTTTAAGAATTAGGGTTTCACTTTATTTTGGGGGTTTTGCAAGATCTTAGTGTATGTTATAGATCTAGTAGTTTTCTTCTTGATTCATCATCTTTGTAAGACAAATCTTGAACCTATCTCTTTCTCTTTTATTTTCTTATGATTCTTGTTCAAGTTTATGAGTCCATGTGTTTATGTAAATTTTATAAATGAAAGTGAAATGAGTTTTAATAACTTCTTGTATAAATGAAAGTATCATGGTAAAAGTATTGTTATTAAGGTGAGGATGAGTTGAAAAAGAGTGTTGTGATGATGATAAAGATGTGATTAGGTTAGAGGTAAGAGTGGTTTTGTTGGTTGGTTTAGTGGTGATCGGAATTAGGATAGATTTAGCACTATTTTGTAGTTTGAGTTAATTTTTGGAAGTATTTCGGCCTCGTTTGTTTGCTGTTCGAAAATGATAAGTGGGTTACGGGATGATTAAAAATATTTTAAGGTATTAAAAGTCAAAGATTATGATAGTATATGATTCCCCGATCGTTTCGATATATAGAACGTTGAAATCGGACTTAAAATGATCTAGTTATGACCAAATGAAACTCGAAATATTTTTCGGCGAAAATGGGAATTTTTAATGACCAGATTAGCAGCTAAAATGTTCGATTCGGATCCCTTCGGGTCCTAATTGGCTTAATTATAAAACATGAAAGTTGTCCGGAATGAGATTTTACTTTAACGTTGGCAACCGTTTAGCTTAAAAGTCAAAAGCGAGAGACATTTTTACCACAAATCGGAAAGATAGATTTTTAAGAAACACTCTAATTAATGCTTGTTGTTTGGAATGTAAAAATGAGTTTCCGGACACTTTCGGGTTTATTTGAGCATTAAAAACTTTGGCGAAACCTATAGGGACACTTATATATTGAACGTTAGGAAAGTCGTTAGCATATTTTTCGGAAAAGCGTTAAAGTTTCTAAAAATAGTAAGTTAGTAAACGTTAGCGAGAGACTTGGAAGATAGACGTTTAAGTTCCACTAGTGCGTTTATGAAAATATGGACTTAGCAAATATAGAGGACGGTATTAACATCTCGAAACTAAAAACTTTCCTAAAATAGAAAGTTACTAAAAATGGCAATTTTTAGTTGAACGTCAAAATTTAACGAAAAACTTTATGATTTTAATTAAGTCACGTTTTGTTGAACAAACCAAAACATAAACACACATGGATGTCTTTTCTCTTGTGAGCATTTCGTACAAGTTTCGTGTATCTTCCGTTTTGTTTCCTAAGACGCGTCGTTTATTTAGGTCACGTGTAGGATCACTCGGCTTTATTACTTCTTCGTTGATTATCGATTAACTATTTGCTTAAGGTGAGTTCATAGCCCTACATTTTTACTCGTTTTGAATAAATGTTTTATTATCTTTTTAGGGTGAGAAACATGCTCGTTTACAAATTCGTTTACATGATATATTTCACACTCGTTTTACTATAAATACAAGTACTTAAAGCTTTTACGAATGCGTTGGTTGCTTTTACTACAGATATGAATACTTTAAACTCATTATGAATATGTTGGTTGCTTTTACTATGAATGCATGTACCTTAAACTTTTACATATTACCTAAGTTTCCCTATTGCCACGTAGTACACACTATCATGAACCGTTAATTACTTCGTGTAAGCACGAATGTTATGAATAAATCTATTAGGGTTGACACCCCCACCCAGAATTTTGGATTAGTACATTGGCCAGCGGGTGCATTTCATTTGAGGTAGTACTTGGGTGTTTTGGCAAAACATCAATTTGAGACGAATCTAAAAGACTAGGATTTATGCAACTTTTTAAGGCTTCGGTGTCATGAGTTTAGGGTAATATTGTAAACATTTTTCTTGTGATATTGTATGTGTTACAATAGTCACACACACTTGGAAACGTTGAGATTGACACTGCTTTTATTGAATGATATCAGTTACCAAATACTTTTCATGATATTGGGAATGAAACAGAAACTGCTAAATCCTTTTAGTCCTTGTAAATATTTTACTTAAACCTATGAATTCACCAACTTTATGTTGACCGTTTTTAGCATGTTTTTCAGGTGCTTAGCTTTGGACTTCTTGATGTGCTATGTGGAGTCTACGTGCAATATGATATTATCTTTCAAGAGATTATTTATCACTTATACTCGTTGTCTTTTGAAAACCAAATTTATGCTTCCGCTATATTATACTTACGCTTTCGCAAATGTTTAATTGTTGTTGAATCTTGTAAAACTTATCCATTTTTAATAAATACAATGAGTTATGATTTTCAAAACGTCCATTATTGGTCGTTCCCTTAATCTTGTGTGATGTATATTATGATGCCAAGCCCCCGGACACGTATTCCGTCCAGGCCCCGTTTGGGGGTGTGACAACGACTTTTGGTGAAAGTTAGAAGGTTCCTACCCTATATCATTCTTCATCCTAATCGTTGGTTAAATTCGAATGGGGATGTGATCGAACACACATGTCTATTTCGTAGTTACGGTCATGTATGTGTGCTTCAGCTGCCTTGTTGGAGTGGTACTTCTAGTGAAAGATTGTAGAATGATCAACCATAAGCCTTTCCATACAAAAACCCATATTTACCTTTATAAACTTGTTACTCCTTGGATTTAGTGGTAGAGATGTGTATCCTTGCCAAGCTTATGATAGAATACTCGTTACGACTGAGAAATTGAGCGAATTAGTTACATGTTACCACATAGACTAGTTGAGCGATTTGAGTGTTTTTATCTTCCTATTTCGTGAGGTGTTTGGTTGTGTACTTGTAATAGATCAAATAAATGCTTTAACTGAAAATATCCTTAGGGATACATTTCTATAAACTTCTAAAGGTTACTTGAGGACAAGTAGGATTCAAGTGGAGGGATATTTGATGACATCAAATAACGTCTATTTTATAGCATCATTTATCTCATGTTATTAACCCATTTTGTATAGTTATTGCAAAGAATTGTTACTTAATCGTTTATATTTGAGAATTGTATTAATTATGGAGTACTTGGTAATTTTTTGCAAAAGGCGTGCATTCTGGAGCTTAAACAAAGATATTTTGAAGATTAATGATTCTGACAACCAATACGCCGTATCCATTAAGGAAGATACGGCGTATCCGTGTCTACACTCACCAAAGACTACAAAGGAATGAAGATCAATACGTCGTATCCAGAGAAACTCAATATGCCGTATTCAAGATATAGTATGTGAATATTCTAGAAGATATCAAACGTGGTCCCTACTCCAAGAAACCCCCAATACGCCGTATCCAATCCCTTGGATACGTCGTATCGAACCAACTTCCAGACCCTATAAATACAAAACTCAAAAATAAGTTTTAGGTGTGCTGAATCATATTCTCGATACCTAAACCATAAAAGTTGATTTTTAGAGGAGAAAAAGAGTAGAAGAGGTCAAACAACGCTATCAATTCCATAGGAGACAGTGTTTAATTCCATATGCTTTAGTAATCGTTCAGTTTTTGGTATCAATCGTTAACTCAGTTAGTTTACCTTGGCTAAATAATTGCTTTTGTATTTATTATGACGTTTAAAGGCTAATACCTTCGGGTATTAGCCATTATTATAAAGATCTAAAAGTTATTTATCTTGATTTCTTAATTTATCGTTGAATGCTTGTTTATGTTTATCAATTTATACTTGTTTACGCGCTTTTGTATGCTACCTATCATTCAACTGGATCTAGTGATACGGACAAAGTAATCTAGAGTCTGGGATAGCTCTCCATATAGTGATTTATACATCTAGAACCATATGATCACAAATATTGTCCTGTTAAATCTGTGTCTACGATACGCTTCATGCTTAACTTGTTAATTGGATATTGCCAATGGTTTATTGATCGTGTTGACTAGAAGGTGAACCTAGATAATTCAACAAATAACTTTCTGATTCCATTGGATAGTTGGACAAGTGGACTACTAGTGTGTAAATCACCAATAAGCGGTAAGTGGGTAAAGTCTCTATGAGCTAGGATTTAACAAGATCATCATTGCTTTAATCCCTAAGATATATTATAATCAGTGAATAAGGATGCTTTATGCGGATGCTTTAATTGTGACAGAATTAATATTTTTAGGTCTTAGGATAATCTAACGCCTAAGTCTTAAGAATGATATACCGCCTCGAGAGAAGAAATCATTGCACTTAATAAACAAACCAACTTTCTAATCGGATTAATAATGGTTAATATAGTTTTCTTATATTTTGCTCGATCGCTCTTTTATCTTTTATTAATTTTCTTGCGTGGTTTAAAGTGCCTTAAATTGATTGTATTCACCAACCAAATCGTGCCAGTCTCTCAGGCTGAAAACCTCCCTTTCTCGTTAGAATTAGGATTAGGACTGACATAGGTTTAGAATAGTATAGAATTAACATAGATTAGATAACCAAGATATTAATTAAATTAATAGATTTAACCTCCCTTCAAGTGTTCGACACCCTACTTACCACAAAACTACTATCGATCGGGTACACTGCCCGTTAAAGTGTTGTTTTTGGTTTAGTCAGCAAAATATAAATTTAACACTTGAATCATAAAAATATACACCACACAACGACACATTAGGTATTCCGCCCTCAGAATCCGCCCCTAAGAACCCGTGATTCGACTTAACCTTTACGATCACTTTAATCAACTAGGACCACTAAGAACTTCCCCTTGGAAGGTTATCAAAACCCCAACTAGATCCCCAATGATCTAGGTTTGATCACTAAGTTACAAGACTTCCTTTAAAACCAAATTGAATAATGTTATTTGATATGAATCAAGCCCTAACCTAACCTAGAGACTCAATTCTAATAGAATGGATATGAGAAAGAAGACTCTCGACAACTAACACACAAGTGTGGATTGAGTACATATGTGTCTCTCTTGCATAGATGTGTTATTCAATAGATGATAGAAGAGAAGATTAAGAACACAAGATGTGTTAGACTTAGAGGGTAGGAGAAGAGAAAAAGAGAGAAAGAAAAAATGGAAAGAGGTGAGGAATACAAAGGCCAAGATGAGGTATTTATAGGCCAAAATTCCAACTTGGATAAAACCAAGCCGTGAGTGGCGCGCTGCCCACGCGTCAGCGCGTAGCCAGCGCGCCAGATTCCCATCTTGGTTTTTCTAGGATTCTGGCGTTTTAAATACCCGCTCTTGCTAAACCCCTAATTGTACTTCACGCTTGGACATTTCTACTATTTTTACTTAAGGTCAACCAACTCAAATAGCTATTTGATAAAAACGTTTGTGAAGTAATTTAAAAGAAGATTTAGGGATGCTTGTCCAATATAAAAGAGATAAAGAAGAAGTATTGGACAAATGGTATGTTTGGTATTCCTCACATGTAAATAGTTTAGTTGGAAACTAACCATGGTTAGGTTGATGAGTTGGCATAGTTAGGATAGAAAAGAATATGTCAAAAGAATATTCTCAACTTAGTGAGCAAGTGTGAATGTTGGAGGGATGATTTGAAATTCAATTTCAAATCCAATTAAACATGTGGGATAAGGTTAGAGATGAGTTATCATTGATGTGATGTTTTGGTTCCTAAGAATCCAATTCAAAGTTTAAATTGTATTTCAACATGTAGGATAAGGATGAGGTGTGAGTTGGCAATGAGTTGGAGTGATGTGATGGTTTAGAGCCTAAGATCACATTCAAATTTAAATGGTTGGGATGAGATGGTGAGGTGACAAAGTGTGTAGAAGAAGATTGGTGAAATGTGTAAGAGAAGTTGGATGATGTATGTGAGATTTAAATTCAAGCTTAAGAGATTAGGAAAGGTGTGTAAAGAAAGCTTTAAGTGTGTGTGTGCAACTTAAATTCAAATGGGTGTATGAGTGGGATGAAGACGAAAATGAATAGAGAATGTGTATGTGGTGGAGAATGTTATGATTTGATGGAAAAGAGCCTTTATGAGGAATGTAGGGAACAACAAGTACAATGGTGTAAGGAAATGTGAGTTGGCATATGAAGGATAGGCTTGGGAAGGTTTATGTGGGAAATGTTTAAGATTGGAGATAAGGAAGAGAATAATCAAAAGATTCATTATGGTTTAGTGATCATATTGCCATAAGAGAGAAAAGAGATGGGCACATGTGATTATAGGATGGTTTAGGAAAGGAATGTATAGAATGTGTGGAAGGTGTATATAATCATTTAATGGGTAGAAGGGATTAATAAATGATTAGGAGGATGTTTAGAAGAAAATGGATTGTGTGAGAGGACATGTGAGGAATACATGTGTGAGTTTATAAATCATTTATAATTGAGGAGGTAAGAAAACTCAAAGTATGATTAACCTTCAAATACCACAAACTCAATTAGTCACTTGGACTTAATCTATGATAATCAACAGTGGATTTGATCACTAATCATCTTGATGCGAACAAGCTACGTACGTGCTTTGCATCTCAAGTAAGCATATCACATAATGGGAAAGGATGCGTTTACGCAAAGTGACATTTGACTTAGTTTGACCAATAAGGGAGTAAGACCCGTTATGTGATTAGAAACAACGTAAATCTGAATTAGGGTCAAATGAATACTTTCGTTTGATGGTATGTTGAAAGTATGTTCACACTAGGTTTACAAAGAAGTTTCGGCCTTGGCTAGAGGCATTTGATAAAAGAAATTGAGTTGACGTTTTGTTTAAAAACGGGAGGATTCATTTTTGCTCATCTCTAAGTCTAAACCTCATTTGGAGTGTTCTCAAATGCTCAAATATTATATACATACTTTTATTGAAGTTTTCACATGTGTGAGGTATATGAAAAGCCGACTTTGCAAAAACCAGAAAATCCCAAGCCGTGGGTGGCGCGCTGGCCAAGTGCTGATGCGTGACCAACGCGCCAGTTTTACTTTTTCGATTTTCCGGATTTTGGCTATCGTTTGTTATTTTAAGTGTTGCGAACGTTTATATGACATCATTAAAACATATAGGAGATCTTAGTCAATGTTGCACCAACAGAAAGGTTTAGATGAATAAAGCTATTATTGAAACGGTGTACCCATGCAACGCATGAGTATTGCACTAGTTTATTTTAGCCCGCTAGCCATGGCATTGTATCATTGACCAATGACCAAACACCCAAACACGCCATCGAGTCTCCACCACATGAGAAACGAGTTTCAAAAGATGGTGGTTATACATAACCCTTTAAATGGATAATGGCAACTCCTTTTTTTAAGGAATTTATTTTAATTTTTATTATAAAACTACAACATCGAACAAAAAATATAAAGTTTAATAAGTTAAAAGTATTAAAAGCTAGAAATTACAAACAAAAAATAGTTAAAAACTGTTTTTTTATGTCGATTAGATGGGTCAGAGTGGCTTGAGGGGTATGACTAAAGACTAGGGGTACCCCTAACAACACCCGTCTTAAACACATAAACAATTGTTATGGTCATACAAGTCTTATGTTTTATTTTCATGTTATCTGATTTAGTATTTGTTTATCCTAGTTTTAAAACTCGATATCCATATACTCGTATGAAATATTAAACTTCTTTGATGTAACATCTAATATATAGTGTCTAGATAATATTGTCACTGACTTGTTTTAATCATTATTTAATCCAAAATCTAAAAAATTATTGCAAATGGCAAAAATTTCAACACCCTTGCTGTTGTCATTTTACATCGTATATACCTAGGCACTTATTTGTGTTTTATGTGCTGACCATCTTATAGTGCAAATATAGTACGATCAAATTTCTGTAACACAACTTTACTTGATAATGGTGGATTCCGAGGCTTCGCCTTCGTCAAGGCAGTACGGGCTTACGAGACCTTTGTCTCTAGATGGTCCATCTGAGGCTGATACAATAAGTACTCAAGAACTGAATAAGGTAAAATTTTGTTATATTTCATTAGTGACGTTACTCGTCTTTGAGAACAATACCACCTTTAACTATATATGGAAGGGTACGTTTGTTATGTTTTTACAGTTGTTGGTAGATGCTGGACTGTATGAAAGTGTAGAAGAATCCGTTAAGCAGGAGGATGTTACTGCTCAAATCAAACAGGTACGTCGTACGTTGAAGCTAATATTTTCTTGTCCTATGATATATATAAATTATATATGTAATCTTGATATATATATTTGAACTTTATATGGCAGTCCAAATTAATGTTTCTATTTATGTTTTGGGTGATCGTCGTTTTGCAAAATGCTTTTCTTTGATTGTAGTTGATTGGGTGAAGCAACTTACTCGTCAACGAGGGTACACAGATCAGATGGTTGAAGAGGCTAATGCTGTCATATTTACTTTTGGTTCATATCGGCTGGGGGTTAGCGAGTGTTTATCTATATTAATTTTATATGTAAAGAAGAGGATAGTTTGGATAACCGGTATTTGATTGTCTGATGATCAAACTTTGGTCGTAGGTTCATGCTCCGGGGACACGAATCGACACCTTGTGTGTGGGGCCGTCTTATGTAAATCGTGATGTATGTTATAACTTCGTCAAAGATTTATTTTGGAGGAATGTTACGATGCATACAAAAGACTTACGCTACTTATGTATTTTCTTAAATTATCAGGAGGATTTCTTCTTTGTTTTGCACGACATCTTGAAAGCGATGAAGGAAATAACTGAACTTCAATCGATACCTGATGCTCATATTCCAGTAATGAAATTTAAGTTTGATGGTATATCGATTGATCTTCTTTATGCCAACGTTTCTCTTTTGATTGTCCCGGATGTAAGTTTTCGTGAAATTTCCCCTGCGTCTTCCACTCTTCCTCAAACTCCTACTGTACCTAAACGTCACTATTGCAACTAATTTTTGATCAGGACATAGACATATTTGACAGTTCTGTCTTGTATAATGTTGACGAGCCTACAGTTAGGAGTCTAAATTCTTGCAGGGTTGCTGATCAGATTCTTAAACATGTTCCAAATATTGAGGTGATCTTTGTTTACCAGTCGATTTCACTTAATGAAGTTCGTAGTTATATTAACCGTTAACAGTTTGACTTGTATATCTAAGTTTACTAATCCTACCATCTCCAGCATTTTCGTACAACACTTCGTTGCATAAAATTTTGGGCTAAAAAGCGTGGTATTTATTCGAGTGTAAGTAAAGTTACTTGGTTTATGCCTCTTATCGACATTTGTCTTTTTTTTAGTTGTTGAGTTGAGTGTCACATCTTCACCCGTATAAACCATCTACTGTAGGTGACTGGATATCTTGGTGTTGTAAGCTGGGTTCTTTTGGTGGCGCGGGTTTGTCAATTGTTTCCAAATGCTATTCCAAATATGCTAGTCTTAAGATTTTTCAGGGTGTATACGCAGTGGCGGTGGCCAAATCCAGTTATGCTATGTGCAATACAAGATGAAGAGCTCGGATTGGCTGTATGGGATCCCCGTAAGAACCCTGAAGATAGAACTAACCATATGCCTATTATAACACCTACATACCCGTGCATGAATTCTAGCTATAATGTCTCCATTAGCACACTCTGTGTCATGAAAGAACAATTCCTATTCGGCAATAGAATATGTGAGGTACCTAAGATATGCCTTAGCTTGAACGTCATTAGTCCTTCCAGTGGTTGACATTGAAAGTTGTCTTTTACGCTTGTTTCAGGAGATAGAACGTCACAGCACTCAATGGACTGCATTGTTTGAACCATATATGTTCTTCGAGAGCTACAAAAACTATCTGCAGGTGGATCTTGTTGCAGAAAATGGTGATGATCTTCGTGAGTGGAAAGGTTGGGTAGAATCTCGTCTAAGCCAGCTGACTTTGATGGTAAACTTTGCCTTTGTTTGCACTTTCCACATGTTTTTGTCTTTGAATCTGTTGACAGGTTGACGTTTATGTATGATCAAATGTTTCCTTATATAACTTTACAGATTGAGCGAGATACGTTTGGGAAGCTGCAGTGCCACCTATATCCTAATCAGTTTTCTGATCCTTCAAAGCATTGTTCACATAATGCCTACTTCATGGGATTGCAAAGAAAACAAGGTGAAGTCATGCAACAAGGTCAGCAGTTTGATATCCGTGGGATGATTTGATGAGTTTAAGCATTCGGTGAATATGTACATGTTGTGGAGACCGGGGATGGACATTTATGTTTCTCATGTGCTAAGTAAGCATATCCCTGCGTATGCGTTCCCAGATGGTCATAAACGTACCCGAGTAACATCTCATGACAAACGTAAATTTGCAAAGGACGGGTGATGTAATGGAGCGTATAGGATCGTCTACTAGTAGTGATATGTTATAAGCTATTACCAAAACAACTTATATTGCTTCTAAAGTCTTACATGTTTCTTGCATACTATAGTATTGTTTCTACACTTCGACTTGTTTTTGTAACATTCACTTACAGCAGTAGTTTGGGCCTGGATTTAATTGAGATGTAACACCAGCAGGCCTGGGCCTAGAATATAGGGCTCAGTCATATATGTTACAGCAAGCTCCCTATCAGACCTGCATTAGCCTGACTTAAAAATATATATTAAAAGTAACACAATAAAATGTTTTTTTTTTCTTTTTCGATTTACCAGTGTTTCCGACTCGACATTGCAAACTGACTAATCTCAGTTTAAATGATGGATGCAGTATATCAAGTCTACACGGCTTAAAAAGGAGTTTCTAAGCGAGAAGATGACCCTACAATGTTTTATATCACAAATGATAGGCTAGACACAAATGTGCGCAACTTGACCAAGTTGCGTACGACTCTAGAGTTATTGTACCTTATATGTATTTACAGAGGCTCCAGTAGCGTCTTTCGAAATAACTAAACAAAAATTGCAAAATGATCATGATAATCGAATCTGAACCAATTCGTTAGCTAACATGTCTAAATCTTCATTTTGATAACCTCAGATTTCAGTTGTTATGAAAGGGTTCACTTATGTGACACTTAGAATGATACAAATATACCATTTGTGTGAAAAATGTCCAAAAGGTTTAACTCGAAAATCCATATTGTTATCTTCTAGGGATGGCAACGGGGCGGGTTTGGGGTGGGGCGACCATCCCCATCCCCAAACCCGCTTACTAATGTTCTACCCAAACCCGCCCCGATCCCCGTCGGGGATTTAATTGGGGCGCCCCGTTGGGGCGTGATGCTCCCCCAAACCCGCCCCGTACTAATCGGCGATCTTATCGGAGTGCCCTCTTTGTGTGCAATTCTCGACCAAAGTCGCACCATTTCATATTTATTATTATTTTTAGACTGTTAGCAGTAACTTGAAGAATTAAAAACTTATTAATAATCAATTACAAACAAGGTTTATTAAGTTTCACGATAATATCATACATGTATAATGATAAATTACACTATAAAGAAGTTAAATCTTAAAAATATGATATTAAACAAGTTTCTATAATAACAATTTTGCAATATTACAAAGATAAAAATATTAACAATATTAGAGAAGTACTTATTTATTACGTAAATAGTAACAAAATATTATATAAATATACATATATTTTTATATGTGTATATATTAATCGGGTGGGGCGGGGCGGGGATGTTATTCCCCACTTTCGCCCCAAACCCGATTAAAAATCCCCGTTTAAGCCCCAAACCCGCCCCGTAACCCGATAAGCATGCCCCGCCCCGCCCCAATTATTTCGGGTTTCGGGTTACCCCGTCGGGTTCGGGTTTTTTTGCCATCCCTATTATCTTCACTTAATAAAAGAAAATCTCATCACAACCATGGGAAACATGCCTGTGTTCCATAACGACGTCAAAACCTGTGGATGGGGAGGAAAATTAGCAAGCTGCGTGTGTGGAGTGGGAAAAGGGCAATGTTAGGCGCACGCCACATTGCATTTCTCTTACACCACAATCTCGAAAAATGCTAATAACAAAAAGCCATAAGAAAGTATTGGCGGTCAAAGCTTGGCACTAAAACTTATTTGTGATTGAAGAAAATCACCTAAAATTGCTTATTCAAAATAGCAGTTTTCAAAAAGCAATAAATAAGGCAATCCCAATTCCCAAACAACCCCTTAAATTCATCCACCATTTTCTCTGAAATTCTGCAAATTTGACAGAAAGATTTATATTTGATGAGCAGTTTACAACTTTTTCATTAACATTCTTTATCTACCTAAAAGTACACTAACTTATCAACCACTTCATTAAACATGTAAATTTATAACCTTTCATATACATAAAACAATGCCCGTATCAAAACTTAATCCATTGTCTCCAATTTCAAACATCTTTGAGTGTTATTTTGAAATTCATGAAGTGGGTATGTCTCCATATTAATCTTTTTGAAACCCCACATTGTTATTTCATATAAGGGGTGTTTGTTTCGGCTTATATAGCCGGCTTATGGCTTATTTGGTTTTGGCTTATGTTTCATTATATAAGCCGAAATGTTTCAAAATAAGCCACAAAAAGTGAGCTTATGAAACATAAGCCCAAAACCAAATAAGCCAAACCGAACCAAATTAAAGATTATTTGTTGACAAGCGTTTAGCTTTTATATTTTGTTTAAACGTTATTATTTGAAACGCTAATAAAGAAGCATTTAACATTATATTATTTAGCATTCAGTGTCATATCACACTTTATAGTATGTTACACAAGGGCGGACCGAGGGGGTTTCAGGGTGCACGAATAACTCATGGATTTTTCTTGGTTAGAGTAATGTAATGTCAAATAAACCATTAAAAAAAAACATGAAGTTGATCCTTAATTTTTGGACGATTTTCTGTATTTTTCATAAAATGAACCCGATGAATTTTGGTCCTACACTATTTGCCAAACCTTTCTTATAGATAATTGATTTTGTTTGTAATTATATTTGTAAATGGTGTGGTTTAGTTTATGTTATTGACAAGCGGGAAGAAGGCAAATGAGTGTTATTTTGAAATATATGAAGTAGGTGTGTGGCTAATTAAGTATTATTAGCATTATTGTAATTATTGTTATTAAATTTGTGAACATCATAATTGCTACTTTTCATGTGAACCCTTTTATAAAGTTTTGAACTTTATTCGATTTTGTCTATGATTCTTTGCTTGTTTGACTGGCTTATGTGTTTGTGCAAATCATTTATGTTTGTGCATGTTGCAAACACTATCATTAGTGTTGTCTTTGTGTACAAATTGTCTTTTGTAATTCAGTAGTGTACTTTAGATTGCTTATATAAGTGGTTAGTTTGGAGTTTTTGGATTAAACTGCTTAATTAAGCACAAAAAATAAGCATTTCACTGCAAACAAAGGTTTGTGTCTCATTTTCCAACTTTTTTGTTTTTGTTATTTTGTGCATCATTATTTTGTCATGTAACGCAGTTTATCACGAGGTAATGTCAGAGAAACAAGAATAAAAATTCAAAAAATAACCACACATTATCTCTCAAAAGTGTATTATTTTAAGGTTTGATGCCCTTTTTATTGTAACATATTAAAAGATTCTAAATGTCCTTCCAACTGTTTCTTTGAGTTGTGATAGTACTAGATAATAAACACTTGGCTTGTGTCTTTCACTATCTAAAATTCTATTTTTGAGTTTAGAAGAAGATCATGGGCAAAGCTACAAGATGGTTTAAAGGTTTGTTGGGTATGAAAGATAAAGAAAATGATAACAATTTGAATTCCAATGGTGACCGAAAAGATAAGAAAAGATGGAGCTTTGCAAAACCATTGAAGGAAACTCAGCTGCCCATGGCGCGAGCTAGTGATGCTGATTGGTTGAAATCTTATATGTCTGACACTGAAAAGGAGCAAAACAAGCATGCCATTGCTGTTGCTGCTGCCACGGCCGCAGCAGCAGATGCGGCCGTGGCAGCAGCACAAGCTGCGGTGGCTGTTGTGAGACTCACAAACCACCGCAGAAAGCAGCCACTTTACGATGGAGGCAGAGGCAGAGACTACTCTGCTGCTGTCAAGATTCAAACTGTCTTTAGAGCCCATTTGGTAATCATTTATCCCTCTCTTGATACATTACAAGTTACAGTCCTATTTTTAGATTAGGAACTATAATGTTTGTCATTGTATTGTAGGCTAGAAAGGCGTTAAGAGCCTTAAAAGGACTAGTGAAATTACAAGCACTTGTGAGAGGGTTTTTGGTTAGAAAAAGAGCAGCAGCCACTCTACATAGTATGCAAGCTCTCATTAGAGCTCAGGCCGCTATTAGATCAGAACGGGCTCGTCGTTCGTTCACTAAAGATCACGAAGCTCGCCATAGGAAATCCATTGTAAGATCTCATTACGGTTACATTTTATATGAATGTATTTGTTACATATTTGCTAATAGTTTTTTACATTGTGTTATATTATCAGGGAAATGAATATCATAGCAAGAGACACTCAGCTTATGAACCCAATACTGGTTATGATCACGAGAGTCCAAAGATAGTGGAAATCGACACCTATAGTAGACCACACACGAGATCCAGACGGATTAACACCGTTTCATCCGATTCAGGAGAGGAATCACATTACCAATACAACTACATGCCATCTCCCCTTCGTTGCCAAAACCCTGCGTGTATCTCAATTCCAGAATTCAACAATCATCAAGAATTCGAGTGGGGATATGTAGCTGATGAATACAAGTACTCAAACACCGCTCAAAGCACGCCACGTTTCTTTAACTCCCACCGGTCAAATGGTCCAGCCACACCTGCCAAGAGTGTTTGTGGAGACGGGTTTTTCAGGCCGTATTCAAACCATCCAAGTTACATGGCGAGCACACACTCATCTAAAGCGAAACTGAGGTCACATAGCGCCCCTAAGCAAAGGCCTGATCCCGGGCCTAAGAAGAGACTGTCGCTTAATGATATAGTGACATCAAGATACAGTCTAAGTGGTTTGAAGATGCAAAAAGCATGCTCACAAGTTCAAGAAGATTATGATTTGTAAGAGTAGCTAACTACTTAGATTATCAATGTGTTAAGTTGTTTTCGATAAAGAACTAGGGATCACTGCATAGATATAAACAAGAAATCCTTTTTCTTGAGTTTGCGATCGTGTTAGTTCTTTCACAAACTAGTCTCTTTAATAGGATCGGAATGAAATATGGTTGTTTTCTGTAAAGTATATTCAAGTGTTTGAGTTATGAGTGTATTAAGCTTTCTTGAATCAATTTCTGGATTGAAACTATGATATATACAATAAAGATCGCCGTTTTTTTTATCAATCAAAGTTATTTTCATTCTGAATTGAAACAATGAGATATACAACAGCATTGTTACAAATACGATCATCGTGGTGATGACTTACTTTGACAACTAATAAGATTGCAGATTTTTTTTAAGACTTACTTTTGAAGTTCCCAATTTAAACTTATTGTTCCCTCCTTGCCATTATAGGCATGTTAAGATTTGCCCCAAACAACACCATCATGTAGGACACTAGTTTAGGCAAATGTCTTCTTAAGAACACCATCATTGTGGCTTTTGCTTGCATAATTCGTGCATACTTTTCGGCAGTGTGTACCAAATAACTTATAGCAAGTGGACTTTGCTTCAATCCGAATCAAAATAGTTTATGTTACTTCATAATTTATCTACATTTTCTCATATTGGTCGAGAAACAAGTTTACCTTGAACATTTTGAGGTTGATTAAGACTTCAAAAAAGTATGTTTGCGGATAACCTAAGACCTTTGGACTATTGGTACGTGAGTTACCCATCAACCTAGATGTTGTGGATTCAAGTCTCGTTAAAGACACTTATAAAAGCATATACTTGAAGCATATTTGTATGTCCTTTTTCCGATACATTTGATATTCGAGCACCACGTACGAGGACCCAAAATCAAGCATGAATGGTTAAAGATACGTGTCTTCGACATCGAGACAAATGTTGAAAAACAATGCTACTCTTACGTCTACATGACCTAATACATCGAATTGAAAAGAATACTCCACTTGTTAACGCAATTCAAGGATTAAAATTACATAAAATTAAGGTATTAATCAATGAAAATCGAGGAGATGGCTATTATTTTAAGTTAGTGAGTAGTATTTAATATATAAACTTTGAATTTTGAAATGTTTGTGGGGTTTATCAAAGAGAGAATTTGAAACTAACGGCTATATTATATAATAGTTTAACATTATTAGGATTCAAAATAATGTTTTTGTATGTATTAAGTCAATTGGAGCATTAATTAACACTTAAGTTTTTGGTCATGCTACGTCATTATATTATGTTCCTATTAATATTGTATTACTCATGGGTATTTAAAACCTTCAAGTGTTCATTATAGAATTTTCTATTCTTTTTTTTTTCTTCTAAAAATATAGATGTACTATTGATAATTGATCGAAGATCCATTAAGAAAACATGTGAACGTTGCGAGATTCCAACCAATACACTAGTTTGGAACTTGAAGCGATCCGTAGCACAAGGTAAATAATTAACAACTTGGCGCTTACACTTGACGAGACAACGTTGGAAACAAACGGATGCAGTTTTTTCTGTAGATGTTGCACGGGAGAGAGAATCACTGGTTTAGGTGTACGTGACATCATCGGGGTATCGCCGTGATCGTTTCTAAACCATTTTGTGGCTACCTGAAAAATGTGAGTCTTTTGAGGTTTGGACATGAGACCTATTGTAAGAATATCAAATAGCTTGATCAATGATCATCAGTCGGCCTTAGTTGTGTTTAAGTGTTAGAACCATAATATTTTTTGAAAAAAATGAATATATGGTTGTTATGTACTTAAGCTTAAGTATAAAAACATCTTAAAACTATGTGATATTGGTTCAAATATATCAAAACTAGAGCATATTGATATACGGATTAGAGAGAATTGCAAAAATCGTTCTTGTGGTTAGGCCAAATTGCGCGTTTGGTCCGCGTAATATCAAAATTGCAGAAATCGTCCTTGTGTGAAACCTTGGGTTTCACTTTTAGTCCTTTGTCAAACTAAAATGACTAAAATACCCTCGTCTTCTTGTTTTAGGGACAAGGGTATTTTAGTCATTTTAGTTCGACAAAGGACTAAAAGTGGAACCAATAATTTCCCACAAGGACGATTTTTGCAATTTCGATACCACGCAGACGAAATATGCAATTTGGACAAACTATAAGGACGCTTTTTGCAATTTACTCTACGGATTATAAATTGAGTTTATATGACTTTTGTTTGATGAATAAAACTAATTGTTCTTGCTGCGGAGCTTGCAACTTGTCAACAACTCTTTCTGTTAGTGCTAATTTTGTTGTATATTAGATCTTTCATACAATGCAATAAAACAAAGAGGATTTTTTTTTGAACGGCAAAATTTTATAAACTAGCAAGGAGCTAGAAAAAAAATTACAAAGATATTAAATGCGGGTTTTTAAGCCAATCATCCCTAGAGAACTTCATACTACACCTACAATTACACCAAAGAAATGAGGAAGAGACTATATTCTCAAAAAGGATCGATCTAGACGGCTTATTAACATCAAAAGTGGAACGATTCCGAAATCCCCAAATAAACCACCAAGCAACGTAGAAGACTCCTTCCAAAAAACCTTTAACTGAACCCGGAAGACGAATAGAAGAGAATCACGCGTCCCATTCTGAGAACTAACGCCAAAGCTGGAAATCGATCTCCCACCAACGGCAAACACGATGCAAAACCTCCTGAGATAGAGAACATCGAAATAACAAATGTTGAACATCCTCTTCATCCGAAAAACAAACCGGGCAAGAAGTGGACTCCAAAATAACACATTTTTAGACCATATTGTATCTAGTAGGCAAACACCCCCGACGAGCTCGCCACATAAAAACATTAATCTTACGGAGTATTTGATTACATATGTTTCATTTGTAAAACCTTGTTTTTCCCGATGCGTTTACTCATATGTTTTGTTTTTACGGTTAAGTGCGTAATACACAAGTCATTATCTATTTTTATGACCTCATTTTGAGATATATACCTATGGATTTTACGAGCCTTTTAGTTACCATAATATATAGCAAACATCATGTTTGAACAATAGGATGCAAACTATTTACATGGGGTTGAGATAAATAAGGTATTTATCAACAATCACGTAATGAGTAACTAATTTAGCACAAAACTTAGAGGGGTGCTTAGGACGATCAGGTGGTACTCTTTGTAAACTTTTCTTCATTTTGGTGGTTATCCTTGTTTTAAACTGCACCAAAAAAAGAAAATTTGTTTACTACTCACATACTTTAGTTGAGTTAAGATCAACATATACCCATTATTTGTCATTGATTCAATGGATCAATCTTAACCATCTATTTTTTTCATCAAAAATAAAAAACTCATTTTCCACCTCTTTTTTAAAAATAAAATATCTTACAAACGGTAAATCGTCACACGACAAAAAATACATCATCGCGACGAGTATTTTTTTTATCTTTCAGTAGACGGGTGACACGATATACTTTCGAGTAACTTTTTTTCGATTTTTTTTCAGTCACGAATTGCGAAAATCATATATGATTCGTATAACGAATCATATATGATTTCATAAAATCATATATGATTTGTGATTCCGACGAAATTTTTTTCAATTTTGTTTCAGTCACGAATTGCGAAAATCATATATGATTCGTATAACGAATCATATATGATTTCTTAAAATCATATATGATTTCATAAAATCATATATGATTTTTATGACGAGACATCCCATCCCCCACCATAACCCAAGATAACGGAATGGTTTTCCATAATAGTGAAACCTAAAGAAGAAGCCATATCCTCAACTTTAGACGCGAGACCCCCAACACCAAAATTTGGCTCTTATGTATATTAATCTGTAAGCCCGTCGCGAGATGAAAAACATTTAAGATTATGGAATAATACCTTCAAATTATTATAGGACATTAAACATAAAAAAGGGTCAATCCGCATAAAATAAATGAGATAACGCCAAAGACTCCCTGTAACGAATGCCTTTAATCCACATCTTCATCAGCTGCTTTACAAACGGATAATGCAAAGCTTCCATAACAGGAATAAAAAGAAAGGCGATAGCGAATCACCTTGTTAAGACCCGATGAATATGAAACTCGTCAGTGGACTTCCCATTAACTAGTAACGAAGCCTTAGCAAACTACAAAATACCTCTAATCCAGTACACCAAGTCGACCTGAATCCAAAAAGCCTCAAGGTCGTCAAGCAAGGAATGTACCAACGAACGAGTCATATGCTTAGCAAAATCAACTATAAAAAAAAACGCTTTCTTTTTCTTCCTTTTACCACCAATCAAGCACTTCTGTTAAGAATGAAAGGCCATCCAAGATTGTCTTTCAGCAACAAACGCGGATTGATTGTTAGACACAAGGCCTGCTATAACCATAGCCAATGGCTTGCCATAAATCTTAGTGACGACCTTTTAAATACACCCCTATTAAACTAATGGGCGATAATCTTGATGAATTTTGATCCAGGACTTTCGGGATTAGATGCAACTAAAAGAAGGAGTTACAACCCTTAGAGAACGAAGCCATGTTAAAGATGCTAAACTGCTTCCAGAATCGGACCAATACCTTCCTAAATTTTCTAAGAATTCAAAAGTGACCCGTCCGGGCCCGGTGACTTATTGTCTCACAATCCCACACAGCCAATTCTAATCTCATCATGAGACACATGCGCTTAAGTCGAACAAACCTGATTTAGATAACGATTCGTAAAGGAGAAACTACGTTTCAAATCTAGCCTTGTGGGCTTGTTAAAACGAGGGGGGCTTCATAGTGATCTTTAAAAGCTTTCACTAGATAGGATCTGTGATACCATGTACCATCAACAAAACACACCAACAGATGGCTAGATTAGACCGTTTATTGTTAATGATTCCATGAAAATACTTCAGAGTTATCGTCACTTCAATCGCTCATCTGACTTTTTACTTTCTGGACGAATCCATTATCTTCCATTCTCCCTTTAGATCATTCAGTTCTCATTAAGTCTTGTCGCTAAAAATCAACTGAATCAATAGGCCCATTTTGATCCAAACGTTTATCAAATATCACGAAGCTCAGAAACAATGGAGTTCTTGAAACGTTGCACTCTGAATTTTACTAATCGTTAACCCAACCTGATAACTTTTTGAGCTCTTGTAAATAAACCTTTCTTTTTTTAAACCGAATAATTTTATATTGTCCGAATAAGCCAAGGCGCGCCAGTCTGTTCCCACCTATCATCAAACCCAACGAGTTTGAACCACGAATGATAAGAACATGAAAGGAATCGGTCCAAAGTCCACATTTAACTTCACATGACAAAATCGGACGATGCGTCGAAGGATGCCGTTCCAAACATAACGCCGAAAGGGGAATGGGAAAATAGTAAGATTACCGTCCGACACAAGGAACCTATCCAAACTACTCATTTTTTCCGCGAAGGGTGTGGACTAAGCTAAACGTGTAATCCTCCATTTTATTATCCACTAAAACCAGAAGGAAGTTTTGAATTGAATTAAAAAGCGCTAGCGTTATTATCATTAATCACGTACCTCGTCTTTCAACAATTGGTACGACTCTTCGTTATATCGCCCATTTAAAAATAGTCTCTCCATTCAACGACCCAACAAAATCAGTAAATATTCCCATAACACCCGTCTCAAGAGGTTGCTGCGGGGCGGTATTTAGACACAACAAGAAGCTTCAGTTTTACTAGGGATCCACGTCCATAAATGGCTACAAACGAATCCGTGATCGTAACATAATCATATTCTTGAAAAAGATTCCTCCCAAATACTAAGAGTTTCCACCTGAATTACCAGCCGCTTCACTAACACGTAGTTCCATAATGCGAGTTACCCCACATAAACTTCACATCCTTGTGTGACCACCTGCTCCATCTTCGTGTTCTTGAATTGCAATTACATTATGTTTATTATTATTTAGATAAACTCCTTTACCCACTCTTTTTGGACTTGCATACCAAGCCATTGAATATTTAAAGACATAAAAATTCATCATTAAAACAGCCTCGTCTCCTCTTGCTATTAATGATGGATTCGGATATCTTTTTCACACCCTCCATAGAATACCCATAGCCTACCACACGAATTATTCTATCGAGCTCTCCCAATAACAGATCCCCCTTTATTATTCCCACTTCCCCCAACAGAGTTAAACGAAACATCTTCACGGACCACTTGAGAATTGTTCATTACCTTAGCACTTATCGTTGGTGAAAACTCCTTATTCAATTTCTTGTCACTTGAATTCAAAGCTCCCACATGCGAGAACCCCGGGGGGTGTGACAGAGACGGACTCGGTTCCAAATTCTCCTCTACATGCTTCTTTAAACCTAATAGATCATTAAGTCCAAACGGATCAGCAGAAATTTCCTTATCCACGTGTACACTGTGTTCCATTGACTGAGAATATTTTTCCATAAAATCGGTTTCAGCAACTTCTTCGTCTTTACTATTATTAAACTCACCCTCCTCTTTCTCATACGTGTTATACTTATTTTCTTTAGATTCCTCTCCTTGAACAGATCGTCATCCGTTGGAATAATCCTGGTTCCTTTATAGATTTCAAAAGTAGGAGGTCAAGTAAACAGCTACTTTTGCTGTGAACCATTACACTTTACACTTTACTCAAAATTTTAAAAAGATTCAAAAATGGACACTGGATGTTTAGTTAAAATGCACAGACGCTTACGTCCAAAGGAAGTCTCATACGAGTCTTCAATGTTCAGCACTTCTCCCCATTTGTTACCGATTTTATCAAACGATTTGCGAGACCAAGCATAAAGTGGGACTCCTTCAATATCTAACCACACTACTCGTTCATCACTGACAAAGTCCTGATTAACTTCCTGTATCACTGAATCCAAGATTGATCCCAACATGATTTATCCAATTTCTTTTGTATCAGATTTATCACATTAAACATAACCACGAAGCCTCCAAGATAGGACAATGTAACATTCACGAATCCTTCGTCCACGAGAAGGGATTGTAACTTGGTAATGGAATCAAAGGACTTGGCTCTCCCCATAACACAATTAGAGAAATCCCTTTCCACAACACACTCCTCATCTAACACCAGAGCAGGAGCAGATGACAACGAATTTCCAGGTTGGACCAACGGAGTTACCCCATTAACAACTGAAACATAAGAAGTCACACCTCCCTTTTTCTGATGAGAACCCGTTGAGCCATTCCATTGGTCTGCATCCTTCTTCGAACCATATTTTTAGGGGACATTAATATTAGGATTCAAAGGTTTTTGAGGCCTATCATACCTAACCTGATTCGTAAACAAATGATAACTCCCAATCCATATCGTGCATAAATTCTCCATCAATCTATCGAGATTAAAGACCTTAATGAAACGGACAAATGCAAATCTCTTCCCTGCTTTAGACTTTTTATTCGGAATAAACACATCTATAACCGTTCCATATACGCTACATTTGTTCCATAGATCACGAGAATTGACATAATCCGGAAAATTAGTTACAAAAACCGAATGGGAAATTTTCTTGGTAAAATTTTCATTTGAGGAAAACTGACGCCTGGTATTTTCATAGTGTCCACCAGTCATCTTGGATTGAAAGGAGTTCAAACACACAATCAAAAAACAATCACGAAAAAGAAAGGATCAAACCCTAAAAACACGTCGAATCTGATAAAGATCAATTAAGAACAACAATTCAATTACCCCTCGCGAGTTAACCGATCACAAGGATATATGGACGAACGGATCGAAGCCTATACCCTATCACAAATTAATAAAAATAACATAAAACAAGCATGATTGACCGCGCGTTGCTGCGGGGCGTTAATTTTTTTTTGTCATTGTTTCTTTTTTGGCTTAGCGTAGGGCGGTTTTTGACTGCATAAGAGTTGGACCTTCCGCGCGGTGCGATGGGGCTTCTTTTTGTGCGATTTGATTACATAGCCCGCGCGTTACTGCGGGGCATAATTTTTCGCGAATGTGTTTCGAATGAATATTGAGTGGAAATGTGTCAACGCGTTATTGGGCTTGTTTTGTTCGCAATTCGAAGATCTTTCTGCGGATATTTTTTTATCTGAATGAATCGGTAGATATGCGTTATATATTTGGTAAATAAAGTTTATTTTAAAAAAAGTCGTAAATATTTAAAAGTTGAGGGTACGTTTTGTAAATTTTTTTATATTTATATTAATATTCAACATTTTTTATAAAATAGCGTGTACGTCAAAAGCATTGCAATATTGGGCTCGTTTTGTCCGCAATTCGAAGACCTTTCTGCGGGTATTTTTTGATCTGAATGAATCAGTAGATATGTGTTAAAAATTTGATAAATAAATTTTATTATATAAAAAAGTTGTAAATAAGTAAAAGTTCAGGGTTTGTTATGTAATTTTTTTTGGGCCGGAAAATATATTTTTTATATGGGTTGGTGTTAGACTTTTTTGGTCTATGTTGCCTTAAATAATTCGAAGACCTTTCTGCGGGTACTTTTTGATCTGAATGAATCGGTAGATATGTATTATAAATTTTATAAATAAATTTTATTATATAAAAAAGTTGTAAATAAGTAAAAGTTCAGGGTTTGTTTTGTAATTTTTTTTGGGGCGGAATTTTTTTTTATGGATTGGTGTTAGACTTTTTTGGCCGTTGTTTTCAAGCTGTAAAACGGCGTCGTATGTTGCCTTAAATAATTCGAAGACCTTTCTGCGGGTATTTTTTGATCTGAATAAATCGGTAGATATGTATTATAAATTTTATAAATAAATTTTATTATATAAAAAAGTTGTAAATAAGTAAAAGTTCAGGGTTTGTTTGGTAATTTTTTTTGGGCCGGAAACTATATTTTTTATATGGGCTTATGTGCGGGGCCTCATGTCGCGGGTATTTTTTGATCTTAATGAATAAGTACTAATATAATTTTTTTTCTTATTTTGTGTCAACCAATTTTTTTTGTTATATTGGCTAGTTAAAAAATGTTTAATAGTTTTTTTTATAGGCTTATGTGTTGGGCCTCATGTCGCGGGTATTTTTTTATCTGAATAAATCAGAAAAAAAAAATTCTATTTTGTCCCGAGCGATTTTTTTTATATTGGCAACTTAAAAAAATGAAAAAAAAAGTCAAATGGGCCGGCCCAAACTTGAAGCCCTCTCTAACTGTAGCAGTGGACCGGCCACTGTAGCATGACGGCAAAAACGCCGTCGTTTAAGGCCACAAATGAGTATATATATAATGACAAAAATGAAGGTTATAGGACATTTCTATACATTCATTATAAAAAAATACCCTATTCTATACTTAAGCTTAGGTACATGACAATTTTGTATTTAGTTAGCCTCAAAATTGTGAGCATCATTACGAGATTACATTAGTTATCATAAGCCGAACACGCAGGGACTAGAATAGACAAGTTAGAATAATTTACTCGTGTTTGAGCTATCTATATATCTTCTTCTTACTTCCAAAGAAGGATGAGACTTCATTTATAACTTGATGTATTCTTCTTTCTCTCTCAATAATACACCATTTTTTTTTCCCTCTCTAACTCTCTCACACACAATGGCTAAACACTTATTCAAGCCTCTCCGACTTACAAATCATGTTTTATATGTGAAATCTTACAGCTTACATATTCTTTATCCCTATATTTTTTTAGAAAGTGTTTGGTGTATGGTGTTGACCAAAGGTTTAGGCATTATGGTAAAATATGATTGTTTGGTACATCTTTGTGGGCCCCTTGATTGGGGATGAGACCCAAAAATCGTCCATCTACAAATCCCAGGCTAGCATCTCACTTTACACAATATCTATGCATTTTGTCAAAAGAAATGGGGCCTTTATTTTTCTCCATCACTCATTCTAAATCAATTCTTTTTTTCTTTCAATTTTATAATAATAAATTTTAATTTAAAATTTTATATTTATTTTTATTAAAAATGATATAATCAAATCCAAAACCAAATCCAAATCCTAATCCTAAACCTACCTACGAACCAAACGGACCCTTAATCTAACTTATTCTTAAATCCATGGTTGTTAAGATCCCGATCTTGATCTTAAGATCTTACAATTTTACGATATTGCCAAGCAAAAACGATTCGGATCCTACATATGATCTTTGCATTCTTAAGATTTTATAGGACCCCGATCTTGACCATATGATCTTAAGATCTACTCCGATCCGATCTTACTTTTCTCGTACCATAAACTAAAAACTTGGGTTGTGTTTCATATAATTTAAGAAACAACATGTTAATCTTCTTAAACATTTCATAATCATAATTTAGGACTAACATTTCTATGAAACATTCATATAATTTTGTGTCTATGATATATAATAATTTGTAGATTTGTATAATAATACAAAGACTATTAAGACAATGATATTATAGTAGGATCTTACGATCTCGATCTAACTTTACGATCTCGATCTTGCAAAGACGAAAACGATCCTGGGTAGGATCCGATCTTGAAAACCTTGCTTAAATCAATATGCATGTCACTTGGAGTTCACTAATTATGTTGTAAATGTAAATAACAAGAACACAATAATAAGTAAAAAATGAGGAGAAAGGAGAATTCGTATTCATTGATATATTCATCCAAGAGGTTATAAGTATCAAGTTTTTATAAGGAAGATAAATACATGTAAAACCATAACGGCTCAGTTAAAATAATAGTGAATATACGTAAGCCCATTAGTATTATTTTACAACAGTTCTTATTATCATAGATAATCTTTTAAAGACGACTTGATGAAAGATGGTTTGTGAAGCGTTGTTTGTTTATCAGAAAGAGCTCGACTGTTGAAACTACTTAAAATGTGCTTCACTCATGAGCAAAAACCTAAAATCAATTTTTCGATTACTTATATTTTCATTTATCACTTATCAAGTGCAAAGCTTGTGCAACATAGTCACATCACTACAAAAAATTATCTTTTAGTAACATAAAAGTGTCATCAAAAATAAAATAAAAATGTCGTGAAAAGTACATAAATATAGAAAAAAAGTTAGTAGAAAAGATGCCACTTGATTTTTGTATGTTTTTTTTGACACTTGAAAAAGTGTAGGCAAAAGTTAAGTCGGTAAAACTCAAGTTGTAATGACACAAAAAGTGTCTGGATAAAATTTTTGTATTTTGTGACACTTTTTTTTAAAGAGTTATAAGAGTAAAACTCAAAATACTGATTTTTTTTTCTCAAACTATTTAAAAAATGTCACTAAAAAGTTAAATTCAATGATATTTTTGAAGTCATTAAAATCAGCATCACTAAAAATCAATTTTCTTATAATGCAAACACTTAATGCAGGACTTTGGACCACGTATAATAGCCTTTTAACTTATATAATAATGTGTGTTGGGTTGTTTTCACTAGTTTAACTGTGCCTAAGATTTATATATCGCATGTACAATAGTAATAAAAACTCTAGTGACATCGAAGGACGAGGGAATGTCATTGAAAATAGTAATCAATAAATATACTTGTAATAATTTGTGAGATGTGTAGATAAGATTTTGGATAATATGACGTAATTGGTTGTGTTAAATCCATACTTTGGGAGACTAACTTTCATGTGATATGTTCACTTCCAAACCACAAGGAACCAACTTTTACTTTTCACATTTAAAAAGCTCTAATAAATTCTCGAAAAAACATATAAGCTAAAACAAACGAGAAAGCCTAAACAAGCTTATCAGTTACAAACAAATGACGTAACATTTATTTGTTCTTAGTGGTTTGTGCTCTTTCTGAGAACTTGCTTATTTACCTATGTTTTTTATCAACGGATCGAAGACTCTAAGTCATCAGATGCTTAAAATTTTTACCGTATAAAGCTTTGCCGTTAAAAAATTAATTTTCAATATAAAGCATGTACGCAACTCCATTTCAACTTCAATTTTTATAATTTATCGAAACCGATTTTCAATATATCATGCACTATTATGTGACACGTCACATTCTCTCTACTCTTTTACACTACCCTCATCGAAACCTCCTAAAAAACACAAGAACTATTTTCCATAATTATTACGCGAATACCATACTAGTACTCATAATGTGAACCAAATAACATATGTAGATTTGTAACTTCCGCGATCAAAATCTAACAAAAATAATTAGCTAAAGTACTCATCTTACTAGAAAAAACGATATTTCACCATACGTAGCGGTGTTCAGTGTTTGGTTTGACACCGAACAAACCGAAAAAGAAACCGGACCGAAACCGAATAAAACCGAACCAAAAATTTTAATTGGTGTACGGTTTGGTTTGAAACCAAACCGAAGTATTTAACTGGTGTTTGGTTTGGTTTGTTGGAAAAATTTTAGTGAAAAATATGTTTTCACTAACTTTAGACATAGATAATTATTAGTAAATATAATTATTAAATGTAAGGCCAGGTCGAGCCAGTATATGTCCAAAACAGAGTTAGTGTGAATGAGATATCGAGTCTCAAAGAAGGAAAGTTGGAATGGAGGAAAATGATTAAATGTCAGTTACGAGCTCGCTTGGTAACTATAAATTAATGTGTCATTAATTGACAATTAAATTGGTTGTTATGATTTGTTTCAAAGTTTATAACTGCAAATTAATGTGTCATTAATTGACAATTAAATTGGCTGTTATGATTTGGTTTATAGCAGCTCATTATTAAGGCATTAATTGACATTGATTGCACCATTACATCATATGCATATGAATGTGTATAAATAGATGACAATATCAACCATTCCAAGACACCGAAAAACACATTAGGAAAAAGCTCCATTAACAAGATTTTCCAGTAGTCTTTTCGATCAGAAGCACTCAGCTTTTCCGTAATCTTTCAGGCAAGTTGTCTAGTCCGGCTGTACAACAGCTTTGAACGTTGTACCCTGGGAGACAGACGGCGAATCTGTTTTAAGGGAAGTGTTTCCAACACGTGCCTCGTTCCACGATCTTTTACTGCTTTCTTCATTTATCGTTTATAGTGTCTGTCTTCTGCTTCTACCCTATTCGGTATGTTTTCTTTTATGTTATTTATTTTTTGTTAATTATTTATTAATTGAAATCTGATTTATTTTAATTAAAAGTGTACATGTTTCCCTACAATTTAAACATCTTTTGAACATCACTATTATATTTGATTAGTTACCACCACTTTACTCATACTCAAAGTGTTAATATTTTGCTCTCTATAATCGAATGTTTTGAAAACCGGGTCTTTAATCGACCTGTTCGACTCATCGGGTTACCGATTCAACCGGTTCGACAACCGGGTCAACCCGGTTTTAAAAAAATAATCAAAATAATCAAAATATTTGCAATGATACAAAAAATGTATATATATAAATCATGAATATACCTTATATTGAGCCTAAAAATCATTTTCTAACAAATATAACATGTAACAAATAAAATTACGTCGTAATATATATAATTAACTTGCTTTATTTATAAAAAAATGAAAAAACCAAAACCCGGCCGGGTCTCAAGAACCGGGTTGACCCGGGTCACTTCAAACCCAGCGGGTCTAACCAAGTTTCGAAAATATAAAACCCGGTTTAATTTAACCCTTTTTTCGACCCGGAAGCTTGATGACTTCTAGCCGCATCATGTGATTTTGTCAGAAGTTTCGGATACTTAGCACGAAAATTTTCTTCCAACTCTACGTCATTGGTTCCCAACTCTTGAGCTCTAATGATATAACTGGGGTTGTTTAGGTTGGCGCCGGCTCTGGTTTCCTCAATGTGACTTCTGGTATTTCGCACCACTCATATTATGCTACTTACATTACCATCATCGTACGACACATATAATCGACCACTTTTCTAAATTTGCATATTGTAAAGGAGGTACCCAGCAAGGGTTCCACCTAATACGTGGAACCAAGAAGGCTTATGAGGCAAAGTAGACGTAAGCGGACCACCCAAAGGAACAACATCATTTATGATGTTTTCTATATCTAGTACCAGTCCACAGTGGGATGTTCCTTCGTCAAATGGTCGCTAAAATTTTAAAAAAATTCAAGCGCTTAGGACCGTCTCAGAAAAACGTGTGCATCATTAAATCTGCTGATCTTCTTATTGGATAATTGTTGTTGACCATTTTAGAAAGAAAATATATGTCACATAACAAATTGGAGATGTCGTTTTGGTTAAGATCGCGACGTACCTTGGTTGTGTTGCTTGGATAATTCCGATCTTCTCGAGAATCTAAACATAGTGTTTTAAGGGAAAGCGTGTCCAAACACTGCCTCGTTCCACGATCTTTTACTCGCTTTCTTCATTTAACGTTTAATAGTGTATGTCCTTCTGCTTCTACCAATATCGGTATAGTTTCTTTTTAAGTTATTCTGATTTATTTTAAAATTAAAAGTGTACATGTTCCCTACATTTAAAGTTTTGACAAAAATACACCAAACCAAACTGAAAAAACCGAATAATCTTCTATACAAAACCCCCCCCAAATAAAAAAGTTATTATAATATATATATATATATATATATATATAAATATATCTATATATATATATATATATATATATATATATATATATACTTCTATCGTATTGTCCTAACTAGCAATTCTAATTTTTTAAAATATCTTATAAACTAATCACTTTTCAAATCAAGCATTGATGCATATTCGTGAAGTTGCAACTGTGTTTAGATGCTTGAAGACGAAATATTCAACTTAATAAGGCTTCTGAAGACTTTTGTCGAATAATATTTATCTTATTTTGCTTTCATTTATTTTCGTTAAGTTCTTAAACCTTTTCGTTTCTTAAAAAAAATTGTTGATATACTTGAGCATACTGTGATAATTTTTGATTTGTTAATTTTATTTGAAAAGTTAAAATTTTTATTATAACTTCTAGATTATAGTTTGGGGAAACGTTTAATTTTATGGAGTTCACTTGAATTTGGTTTTCTTGGTTTAAACCGAAACCAAACCGAATTCTAATTTGGTGTACGGTTTGGTTTTATATTTTCTATAATTTGTTTGGTTTGGTTTTAACTTTGAAATTTTTTAAACCGATAAACCCGAACCGTACAACCTACAAACCCGAAAACCGAACCGTTAAACACCCCTAATACGTAGACATATATCATTGTCAGTTTCACCAATTCACACACCTAAAATAGGTAGTTAACTACTTAACTAATCATGTGGGGCTTTACCCGTTTGTGTGGCAGTCAGGTCAGACCTTATACATTAGTCGGCTAAAATGTCGAAAACAATGATTTTAAAAAAAACTTCTAAACTAGTTTTTAATGTTATTATATCTATATACTAAAAGGCGTGGGAAACGACGTAGTTTCACCCCTTGCTACAGTAACATTTTTTTGGGCTCCCACTTTGGCCCAATTTATTGGGCTGCAACTTTGGGCCGGCCCAATTGCTTTTTTCTTTTTAAACTTTGTTGGCACAAAATAGAGGGAAAATTATATATATTACAAAAGTATCGAGTTATTCAGATAAAAAAATACCCGCGGAACCATTTTCGATACCTAATAACTTTAAAATAATAGACAGGGTCACAAACGTACATCTTTAGGTTGCATTAAACTGTGTCATTTTACGCCACTAAAAACCATAAGCCCAAATATATAACACATATTTACTCAAATCAAATAAAATTATATTAAAAAAAATTCCGTATAGCAAAAAAAAAACAAATCTTTAAACATGAAACCCAACACATAAGCCCATATAAAAAAAACTATTAAACGTGAGACCGAAAAAATAAACTCGATAAAAAAATAACACCTAA